>JAEIFJ010002751.1:0-36690 GCA_018903435.1 Leucophenga varia
ACTTTAATCATTTTCTTGAAAATAAAAAAAATAGAAGGTGAGTTTGTATGGGACTATATGTTATAGTGGCCCGATCCTTGTCATATCAATAGAATATTCATAGGTATAACAGTAGAAGTGATTTTACACAGATTGGAGTGAATATCCATAAATAAGAACTATTTTCATACAAATCTGAAAAAATGGGCGCTTGGTTCGTATGGGGGCCATATCTCAAATTGGCGTGGCACCTTTTCAGTCGGACTGCGTCATTGAAGTGCTTTTTACGCACTCTTGTAGTAAATACATTTACAAATAATAACAATTTCGTACAAAATCAGAAAAATGGTAAGTTTATATGGGGGCTATATCTAAAAATGGGCGTGGTACCTTTCTTCTGATATTGGATGGATGGATATTGGATTAAAATGTGTTTTACCCGATTCGTAGTCAAAACATTCAAAAATAATAACTATTTTCACAAAAAAAATCGAAAAAAAAAATGGTAAGTTTGTATGGGGGCTATATCTAAAAGTGGGCGTGGCACCTTGGTTCTGCCATACAAACTGCCTAGGAACACAAAAAGCTTAAGTTTAAAGTTTTAGGTCAATATCTTTAAAACTTTCCGAGAAAAACTCATTGCAACAGACAGACAGACAGACGGACAGACAGACGGACATGGCTAGATCGATTCGTCTCGTCGAGCTGATCAATAATATATATACTTTGTGGGGTCTCCGATGCCTCCTTTAATGCGTTACAAACTTTCCGACAACTGATAATACCCTTCACACTATGTGTGGCGGGTATAAAACAATAAGGCAAAACGCTAACTTCGGTAGAACCGAAGCTCAAAACCACGCCACACAAGATCTTTAGTACGTTCATATGATCTTCAGTGACGTAGATTTAGAGTTCCGCAAAAAGGTTAGGTGGGAAAACTCAAGTTGGGGCTCAAATTAAAAGCTTATTTTTTAACATTTCTGGATTTAAAAAATAAAGATATAACAATAATTTTATTGAAAAAAAAAAAATGGTAAGGTAAGTTTGTATGGGATCAGAACATGTCAGTGGCCCGATCCTTGTCATATCGGTAGTATATTCATTGGATGATAGTAGAAGTGATTTTACACAGAGTTGGAGTGAATCTATCATATATATAAAAATAAGTCCCAAGTTCTGTTGTTTAATTTGGACGCGAAAACTACTGGGACGAATTTTCCCGAGCTTTTGTATGTAATCGTTTTCGCCCCAGGTGGATTTAGGTTAAGAAAAAAAAAAATAAAATGGATATTTGACCTGGCTTAATGGGGGCCTTGAAACCGGAAAAGCCATATCTTTGGAAATGAATAGACGTTAGAGACTTGAAAGAGGGCTGATTTGAAAGATGGTTAAAAAACATTCTTACCGTTCAAGGTGTTCAAGGGATTTGGCGGAATTTGGACCTGGGACCCATTTTTACCCCAATTTCTTTTATTTTGTTACAGGTGAGCACTTAGACGGGATTTTTTTTTTTGAGAGCCTTGAAAAAAAGTCATACATTTGGATTGAATAAACGTAGAGATCAATTTTTAGTAAATACATTCTTAAAAATAACTTCATTTATACAAAAAAACGAAAAAAATGGTAAGTTTGTATGGGAACTATACCCTAAAATGGGCAGTGGCACTTTTATTTTGACATTAGATGACTTTAGAATTTGAAATGAAAAATACGTAGAAATAAACAAACAGACGTCTCCGTTTGTGCGCTACAAACTTTTCGAAAACCTGATAATACCCTTCCCACTATGTGTGGCGGGTATAAAAATGGTTTGATTTTACTTATTACTCTATAACTTTCACACTTTTAGTCCGTATTGAACAATCTTAAGCTTTATGTTTTTGCAATGATATAACTTGATTTTCGAAATTTTAAAAATAATTTATTTAACGAAATTTTCAAATTTTCAAAAAATCATGAGAAATGCCATATTTTTCGTATTTCAACGCTTGTTATACCAAAAGAATTCAATTAATACTCATAGGAAGTATAGCGTCGTGTAGAACAAGTAATTATCTATCAAATGATGTACAGTTCAGCTGAAACTATCCATTCAAAATTCATGGAAACAAGTCCGAAAAAAATTTGACGTTATCTCGCGAACAATCCTTCAGAAAATTTTTTGTGGCCATTTCTAGAATCTACGGCACAAAAATAGATGGGAATAGATCTATAAGAATCCAACACTTTTTAACTGTTTAATCGGTTCAAGGCATGATAGCTGAGCACAATTTATTTTGTTAGAACTCTTAATTTTTAACGTTAACTTAGGGTATTAAATTTTCAGTACACTCAAAATTGTCTCTTCTGATGTATTAAATTCAAATTGCATTCACTTCCAAGAAAAATGAATATCCACACAAAATAAAAATCAATATTCATCAAATGACATAAATTTTGATGAACGCAATTGTTCGCTTGCAACAGTTGAAGCGGCAATGCCATCAAACATTTTAATACATATGAAATTCAAATTTCGCCATTAAAATTATTAATACAAAATCTGTGTTTCAGACTAAATGCAAAATCTGTGCAATATTATGGATTTTAGATGTACAAACTCAAATACAATTGAAGTAGCTGAAGGTAGTCAGAGGCAATTGTGTGGCAACGGATTTTCGCAATTTAGTAAACCATTTGCTGGCGGCAGTTGGTGGCGTCGTTGTTGCTGTTGCTTAGTAGATGTCCCCAAAGCGAAAAGTCTTGCAATTTTCGAGTTATAATTGCTGCCTACACTCTACACTCCTTCAACTCGACTCTTTGATACTCTTGGTGTGGCAGCAATTGCGCAATTGCAATGTTGCATTGTAGCAGCCGCTGCCGCTGCCGCAGTTGCAGCCGCAGTTTGAGGTCAAATAAATATTTCAGATTTTATATTTATGGCGATATTTAAAAGAAAATTGCGACACAAGGTGGCATATGCTGTCTATCAGATTTTGTACCGTCATGATTGAAGTGTATTATGCAAAAAGCTTGTTCAAATAATTACAAAAGCTAGAGCCTTGGTTTGGGAATACATCATAAATTCATATTTAAAATATTTTATGTTTTCATTTATTGGTGCACAAATTTGGGGCTTAAATTGTAAGAGTCTATGAAAAGATAAGATTAAAATAAAGAACTCAATTCACTGTAGTATATGTAAGTATGTACCTAAATGTTGAGTATTTAAAAAAATATTTAAATAACTTCTCAATATGAATAATTCAGAGAGTTGCCCTTAAAAAACGAAAATGAACGCTGAAGTCGATTAATCTCGACTGCATGATACCCTGTATCCTAAAGTTAAGTGTTAAGTCGAAATGTTTGCAACGCAGTAAGGGGGCACCCTCGCAGACCCCAGAATGTATATATATTCTTAACCAGCTCGATTACATTAACCGATCTACCCATGTCCGTCTGTCTGTCTGTTCGTCTGTTTATTTCAACGCGAAGTACTCGGAGACTACTGGACATATTTAGCCGAAATTTGAAACTAAGGCTTTTCTCGGGAACGATAAGGTCAACTTCGAAAACAAAGTGCCACGCCCATTTTTAGATATATCCTCCAAACCATCTATTGCCCATTTCGAATTTTTTTTATGAAAATTGTTATTTTTTTAGAATGTATTCACTCCAAATGGGTTAAAAAACTTTTTATTTTAACCCCCCTTCAAAACCAAAACCCAAAAACATTTTTATGCAGAGGCCCCATACAATTTTTTTTTTCGTTTTTTATACCTGTTACATATAGTGTAAAACAGGTGTATTCAGTTTTCCGGAAACTTTGTAAACTTAAGCTTTTCTATGTCCTGTGTACTTTCTCTGTTAATATCAATGTGCTACGCCCACTTTTAGGTATAGCTCCCATACAAAACTACAACATTTTGTCAAGTTCTTATAAGAAAAAAATGTATTTATTAAACGAATGGCTTAAAATATGGTACAAATGCTTCTTATACCATGCCAAATTTCAGTTTAAAACTGATTCAAATTGGACCGCGAGTTTCTAAATTTTTTTAGAAAATTTTTAATTTTTATTTTAAGATAAAATTTAATACAAATGCTGCACACGAAAATCTATCCACGTCAAATGATGTGAAACAGGTATATAAGGTTTTCGGTACAACCGAAGTTAACTTATTTCTTGTTTTTTTTTTTTTTTAATATTTTTTTTTTTTAGCACAATATTGTGTCTTAACTTGAACTGTATTAAACCATTGACCCCCTCCCAAAGTTCTATCTAAACCACTGATGATAACACATAATCTATTTAAAAATACGTTTACGATGTGTGTATTTGACTAGGGTTCAACCTTGTTTGTATTGAATTTTCCTTTAAAAACTCGAAAATGGGGTAAAGGGTGGTAAAAGTGCCCCCAACGATATTGAACATCCTTAAATGAGGTTCGATAGCCCTTGATTTGAGAAATATTTCTGTATACTTAGTTTTCCGATATCGGCGATATTAAGGAAGATATAGCGACAAACATGTTTTTAGTTTTTATTTTTTTTCTGCTCACTCAGTTGAAAAAAAGTTTTTATGAAAAATCTTTTATTTTCTTAAAATTCATATGTATCTTTAAAAATTTTTAAAAAATTTTTCGGTCAAAAATTCTATCAAAATTTTTTTTTAAAGATTTTAATTGATGCTTTTACCATGATACTTTAAAGATACACCTATGAAATTTTCAGGAGATATTCCTTTGTTTGTCAACTTTGACACATAAAATTTTCAAAGTAATCGATTTGGTGGAACATATTTTTTAAAAAAATTAAAAACCAAAATTAGTCTTTTTCCTATGATAGATTTCATGCTATCAGCGCTCAAAAACAAGTACCATGCACATACGCATATTGCGTTCTCACTCTCTTTCTTTTTATGTTCTCTGCGTTCTTTGACTTCTTCATATTTTATACCCCGGACACGCGTGGTGTGAACGAAAAGAATTCATATTGATTAATGATCGTACGCTTACATTTTATTATGTTAAAAATATAAAAAATGAATTAAAAGCATTTTTTGAAAAGTAATAAAATATAAGCGTACGATCATATAAAAAAGGAGTCGCATATCACAAATATCTATGAATGAAAAACAGGTATATTTTTTCTAATACATATATTCTCAATGAATCCTTTCGTTTACACCACGCGTGTCCGCGGTATAAAATATGAAGAATTTCATAGGTGTATCTTTAAAGTATCATGGTAAAAGCATCAATTAAAATCTTTAAAAAAAAATTTTGATAGAATTTTTGACCGAAAAATTTTTTTAAAATTTTTAAAGATACATATGAATTTTAAGAAAATAAAAGATTTTTCATAAAAACCTTTTTTTCAACTGAGTGAGCAGAAAAAAATAAAAAACTAAAAACATGTTTGTCGCTATATCTTCCTTAATATCGCTGATATCGGAAAACTAAGTATACAGAAATATTTCTCAAATCAAGGGCTATCGAACCTCATTTAAGGATATTCAATATCGTTGGGTGCACTTTTACATAAAAACCCGGCTACACCCTTTGTCTAGGGGCTTAACTTAAAATTTTGTTTGGTTCTATCCATATAGAGATATTTTATTGGGACTATCATAAGAATAATTTATACTATATTTAGAAGTCATAGAATAGGAAACAAAGGAGTTTTTAAGCAAAAACCAAAAGTTTTGGTGAATATTCGTATGGAGGTACTCTTTAAAATGGGGCTGGAGACAAACCGTTTGTAAGTGACCACTTGACGACTCAGGAGAGTCTAAGTTTCAAATATGGTGGTCCTATCTCTTATAATGTCCGAGATAATCGTTTTCAGAAGGCAGATAGCAGGACAGACAGACATAGCTAGATCGACTCTCCTATCAATACTTTGTAGGATCTATCCTGCCGCGTTTTGCCTGCTATATACATTTGGACAAACTTAATATGCCCTTTATTCATCGGTTAGAGGGTATAAAAGATCAGAAGAAAGATCTTCAATTACTTTAACCGAAGCTCAAATACTCGTTATACAAATCTTCAAAAAGCTTGCGTATGATCTTTTGGTGAATGGGGAACAGATACAACCAAAGTTAAGACACTGTGTTGAAGTTCAGCTATGAAGCATATTTGTCTTGTATCAAGAGGTAGACGGACAGAGAGACAAACAGCCAAACTGACAGACAAGCGGAAATATAAAATGTATGCTCAACAGCTTTAGTGCGTTACAAATCATTACGACAAACTTATAATACCCGATCAATTTATTTACGACTGGCATAAAAACTACGCTTCAACTTTAATTTTCAATTACGGCTTTGTTCTCCAAAATAATACCAAAGTATTACGTGTACAACTATTTATATTGTTAAATAAAATTTGCTGTGCTTCAAAAATGCTGCAAATATATTAAATATGCACATACGTACATACTTGATGTGTAAATGAACAATGTATGAGCAAAGTTAATAGCAAATTGAATTATACTCGTCGCTATTCCTCTCTCTCTCTCTCTCTCTGTGTGTTTTTATTTTGTATCTTTTATGCTACATATTCTATATTCTATTTACATCCTTTGCATCAATGTATGCAGTAAATTAAAAGCTTAAACAATTACTTTAATGGACATGCCACAAAAATTAGTTTAGAGATTTTGGGTATAAACTCAAACACAATGACAGCTGCAATTACTATAAAAATAACGAGTACAACAACAACAACAACAAACACAACAGCAAGAAGAAAAATAAAGGACAAAAATAAAAGCAAGTACAAATACAAATACAAGAGTGCAACAACAACGAAAGCTAACTAAGCAAAGACAAATCATTTTGAAAATATTTCAACAGCACTAAACAAGTTTGTATATTCTACGATACACTTACATACATACACAAATACATATGTATATATGTATGTATGTGCAAATAAATATATGAGTTGAGATCTGCTGGCAGCTGCATTTATACACTTTTTATTGTTTTCTTTAAATGTCCTTATCTATCTAATGCACAGTGGTATTGAATTAAAAGTATCTGCAGTAAATATCTAACTTTTAGATATAGTTTTGTATTTAGAAAGCAATCAGACTACTGGCTACTGCTATAAAATCGGACAGATAGGATACTCACTATAAACTCAAATTGTGCCACAAAACTCTCTATGCTATATGACTCAGGTTTAACAGTAAAGAATCTGCGGCAGTCAGATCTCCATAGCGCATCGTTTAGAAAGTTTTTTATGCATAGTTTACTATTTATTATGGGGAATTATACCAGGTGACGTATTCCGCCACTATCTCTTCTAATTTGCTAATAAATTTAGTTGAGTATACATGTTATGGTGAATTTATATAGCTTCATATTATAATATTTTTTGCTTCTTAATTTTCAGCAAACAGCTGAGAGAATTCAAAAAATTTAATTTTTCTAGAACTTTGTTATAAGTTTTCAAGTTTATATATTTTAATCAAAAATATATACATGTATACTGAAAGCACCAAAGCAAACGTAGCAAAAGTACAGAAGATATAATGTGTGCTTACTATCTCTTTTTCAAAATTTCTTGTACTCTTCTCTCCTGTCATGGTGAAATTAAATTTAATTCACCACAAACTAACTATTGCCTCCAATATATACAACATTTTTAACGATATTTCTCCCAAACACGCCACATTTCTGAGCCGTATTAAACAGTGTTTCCAAAAGGGACGATAGGATTTTGACAGCTGGTAGCGGCCATCTTGGATTTCTGAAATCTGACATATGTTGATTTTTGTGTTCAGTAAGTTTGGCCATTTAATCATGAACCCAAACCTACTACGAAACATCTAGAAGTTTTGTTGCTACTCAAAGAGCTTTTCGTGCCAAACACGGTCGTCATTCAGCTCCTCCAGAGCAAGCTACAAGCGCGCAAGTACCGTGAATGGCGACGGTGCTGACTTTTTCTTTCCAAAAGAATGAAATTGATGGTGATGACATTCTCTTTGTTGGATTTATTGGATTTGTTTCTTGATTAACTGGCCTATCTAGATCGTGTGACTAAAAACCATTGGAATATTTTCTTTGTTGTCTAAAGCTTACGCAAACAAACCAGCACCACTTGTTGAGCTTTAGGACAAGATTAGAGCCGCAATTGTTGCTGTTCCAGCTGAAAAGTTGCACTGAAAATTGAAAGGATCGTAAAAAACAGTGCAAGAAAATTCCTGGTGGTCATCTGAACGAGATATTGTTTAAATCATAAATAGCATAAAATTTACCATCAAACTTCAAATCTTATCGTTCTTATTGGCTTACCCTTTAGTACTGGAAACCGTTAATTTTACTCCTCGAGAGTACTTTACCTTTGAAGCATAAAACGAAGCATCGAAAGACAAGTGTAATTTTTCGTATTTATTGGTTATTTATCTATTCATGAGTATCGAATAACAACGCAGCACCCTGTCTTTAGCGTCATTATATTGTATAAAGAGAAATGATCAAAGCAAATCAAGAAGTTAGTGCAATTTTATAATTATTAAACCACTGTGCACAGTATACATTCACACTGAACACAACAAGTGCAGCAGTGGAACGAGTTGAACTCAGTTGTCTGTTGTCAGTATGTAAGCTTGAGTATCTGACCGTCTGTCTGTCCAATTGTCCATTTATGTATCTATGCGTTTATTGCCAACTAGTTTTATTTGTATTGGTAAGCTATGTACTTGAAATAGTCTCACAAGCGCTACTCAACTGGACTTTGTACATAACGAAAATGTGATTGCATTTGAACACAAATACACATACGCATACACATAGAAATGTAGGTACTCCAAAATGAAAAGTTAAACAATGCAAGTTAAGCTGAGCGGCGGCATTCATTCTGTAACAGAAATTAAAGCAAATAAACTGTGATGTTCGCACACAAAAACGGAAACCACAATAGAAAATCGAAAAGAATAGAAGAAAAGAAGCAAAAGTATTTGTGATTGTTGTTGTTGTTATTGAAAATTGTTGTTGTTGTTGAAGAAATAGCAGCAGCAGCAAGCCTGAACTAAAATGATACGAACCAATCCTATTCAATTCCAATCCGATTCGAAGCTAAACGTACGGAAACGAAATGAAACCAAAGCCTTAGTTGCATCAGGAGAAAACAGCACGGAACAATTGCTTATCAACAAAGCCGCAGGCAAACATAGAAGAGCAATAGACAGACAGACAGACGGACAAGCAGATAGATCTACTGTAAAAATATGTGTATTAGTTGGCAGCAAAGGTTCGATAAAAGACATCAAGCAGTAAGCAAGTAAGTCTTTATATTCTTGAGAGCATGTGTTGCTCTAATATAAAATACGCATAAGATTGAACACGATTCAACTAGATTTGTACAAGTTTACTGGTTTTTTTTTTTTTTTATATCTTGAAATGCATTTATCGTTACGTAAGTACATGTATAGTATATACTATCCTCATATTAGCTACGAGTTCAATTTGGAAAGCTCTTTAAAGAGAGAATTCGTTCTTAACAATAATGACAACGAGTGTGTGGTCATTAGTATGAGCTGAGTAGTAGCTTTGATTGGCTTTTATATTGAGAAGCATTGAATATGAAATGTTTTATAGAGCAATTTTATAGAAATACATACCACAAAAATCTACAAACGAATGTACTTAAAATATATGTGGCTTCCGGGAGCAATCAGCATTTGATATAAACCCTGGAGCAGCATTGAAGGCACACAAGCATATAAATATATGCATATACTATCGAGTATATAAATATGTATAGTCATGCTTATGGCACATTTAAATTCATTTTGGTAAAATAATTTCGGATAACAGGCTACATGCACAAATGTGGCTATAAAGATTTTTTACTCATACATACACAAATTTATACATAAATACACTCGTATATTTTGCTTGCCTGTCTGCCCATTTAGCTTCGAGTAGCATAACGAGCAAAGATCAGCAAAATGTTAAATGCTATTGCATACTTTCGAGCGTCATTTACCTTGTTCAACCCAATTTTGGTACGTAAATTTTGATGTTAAAAACAAAATAATAATAAAAAAAAACATTTGCACAGCAGTATATAAGACAAAATAAATAAGAGCTTTCGACGAAATCTCGAATTTATTATACTCTTCGTACAGTATTATTGTAGTAGAGTAAGGAGTCAACTTATTCTCAAAATTAGGTAAAATAATGCTTTGAATTCTTTGCATGTTTCATAAAATTTTCACTTCAATTATTGAAAGATTTTATAAGAATATAGCGAATAGTTTTAAAGCTACACAAGAGGAACAAATAGACGAACGAACGACAATAATAAACAGACAAGACTAACTCAATTTGTAGAAGAGTTACTTAAGAGTCTTTTGGTTGCTTATAAGCTTTTCAACAGAAGTAATTAACATTGCAAATAGAGTTAGAACAGATCTGATTGATACGGAATAATGGCTTTAAGTTATGAAGGATGTAAAAATCTCAACTAAGGAGTACTTCACATTTTAGATGAGTATTTGGTGCACTGAGCTTCAAACGGTCACAGGTTTGTTGAAAATATCGACCAAGACCAAACTTGGTTCTTGATTCGTAACATATCAAGCTTCCAAAACTTAAAAAATTTAAATCCTTACTAATTGTATTTCCGAGATAATGTAGTTCCCATTTTTCGGGTTTCAATTGATAGGAATCGGATGAAATCGCAAGGGGTAAAACAGAACTACTTATTTAAAATTTGCAAAACATTCCCAAACTCTGGACTTATGGTTAAAAAAAAATAAAACTATTATTATGCCTTCACACATATTGGTGAAGGGGTTTATTCAGTTTGTCAAAAAGTTTGTAGAACGTAAAAAGAAGTCACTGTAGACCTCATAAAGTATATATATTCTTGATCAGCAAAACAATATGTTCTTTCTCTTCGTTTCCTTTTTTTTTTTCTTCTTCCTTTTTTTGGTTTTGCCTTTTTTTCTTCTTTTTTTTCTCTTTCTTTTTCTCCTTTTTTTCTCCCTTTTTGTTTTTTTTTTTACACGTTTCATTTGCTCAGTTTTAAAGATATTGAGATGAAATTCAAAACTTAAGCTTTTCTCATTGCTACGCAAAAACCAAAGTGATACGCCCATTTTTAGGCAAAGCCCCAAAGAATTATTTATAAAGCGAATTGTGTCAAATACAGTAAAAATATTTGTAATAGCAGCCTTTGAATATAAAAGGTTCCATGTTTAAAAAAGGACCCATGGTTGAGGTAGGTCCACTATAGCATGTATGTAGTCCCCATACGAATCTACCTCCAATTTTTGAGTTTTTATATGTAAAATGATTTATTTATGAAGCCATTTGTGTCAAAAATGGTAAAAACACTTTTTATATTGTATTAACCTATATTTAGAAAAGGACTCATGATTGAGATGGGACATTGATAAATTTAGCTCTATTTTTTTTTGTATTTGTATGAAAAAAATTTTTATTAATGCAGCGATTCATTTTAAATACATTCAAAATACCTTTTTTAGCAACATAAGAACACAATAGGACCTCATGGTTAAAGTAGTGATCATAAGCACATAACCCCTTTACAAACCGAACGCCTTCATTCAAGAAAATATAGTCTTATCATCGTAAGACAGGTATATTAACCTCGGTTCCATCGAAGTTAATGTTTATCTGTTTTTTTTATTTTTAATTTTTAACTTTTTGATGTTTGGCTACATTTATGATAAAAAGTTTTTTAAATTAAGAGTAAAACGAATATTTAATGGAAAAAGTCCGACAATCATTGAGGTTATTTAATATTTTCTAAGAACAATTTTTCACAAAATTACACTTTATAACTTGTGGCATTTTTTTATATGTCGAACATAAGATTTTGTTTTGATTTAATGTTTGTAACAATAAAAAAAAAAAAAAAATTAAGAAAATTATTTAACATTGATTTTTTTTTTTGGAAAAACACATTGTAAGTTTTTTTTTTTTTTACCATTTTTCAAAACTGTCCCCCATCTTTAAGTTTTATTTCGTTTATATTTTCTCAAATATTTGACTCTCGACTATTTCTAATATTTCGTCATTTTCAGTTTTCAACATTTTAATAATTTGTTCAACCTTAGCGCTATCGCCGCATTGCTTAATATCATCGATCTTTAACAAATTCTCGTTCAAAATCTCTTTAGTCTCAGCTTTTGCAACAATGGAAACATCACATGACTTTTAGGCATGCCAATGAGTTTAGTGCGTCCCTAGCAAAATACTTAACATCCGCATCAGTGTCCACGATTAACAACCCAAAATCGGCTTTACCTCACATTTAAGCGCGTGGAACGAAATTCGAGGCAAACATCTTAGCCAAAGTTTTGGTAACATTAAAACGCACATTGGGCACCTTATCGCCTGCCAATTTTATAAGCAACGGCAGCAGCGTTTCTGTATTAAACTGCTTGGCGCATGTCTCGCTAATGCTACGAATGCATTGTAGGCCTGTTATGCGAAATAAATAGTTTTTATTATTAATCAAGTCCATAATCAGTGAACGGAGAAACGTATTCACGGCACCATTCTATACCGTATAGCGTAATAAGACATTTAAGCTTTTCGGCTGCTAATTCACGTACCGCATAAACGCAATCGTTTAATACTTCTCGGTATGGCGCCAATAGATGATCCTCGACTAACTTCTGCTCCAGATGCATGGCTAAGGCCAAACTGAAATTAATGAAAGTGAAACGTTTAACAGTGTAATGAGAGTTGGCTACATGGCAGGGTCGTCTACAATACGCTGTATACCAATCTTTGTGATAAAGCGCCCATATCGAGAGCCGATTTTTATGCAAATCTCATTGTTACCGGCGCGACACATTTAATTAGAAGCGGCAAAAGTTCCACAATGCAATCGATTGGACTCATCAATTCGCCTAAGTTCAGCAGTGTAGCTGCAGCGGCCAACTGCACCTCCAGATTGGAATCAACCGACAAATAGCGTAGTTGCGGCATAACTGAGTGCTTGATCAGCAGCTGGCGTACTACAATATCCAAATTACTGCAGAATTGTGCCAGTTTGCATGCCATTGTTGCACGTACTCTGTCATTCAGATCACGCGCCAGACACGCCATTATCGGAATCAGTTCGACGCGCGTCATTTCGGGACCATAGGCCAGTTGCAAGTCTATAAATTTTTTCGGCTAACATGTATCGTACGCGCCATGCCATATCACTAACACAAAGCCGCACAGTTGTAACCAGCAAATCAACAATTTCGCAAGTGTTCTCACGCAGCCGTTGCGCAATTGTCACTGCACCCAGAATGGAAATGAAACGCACCGTATCCTGTGCATCTTCCGTTAGCCAAACGAATATTTCAACCATTTCCTTCTGCAAACATTTCAAGTCCACCAACTGCGCAAAATCACTAAGTTTACTTGCGGCCGTGCTACGCACGAGTAGTTCCTCATCCTGACATAGCTTACGATAGTCGGCGAGTAATTGTGCTTTTATCAGTTCGCTTGCTGCAGGGTAACAAGCTGTTATCAGGCAGGTTGCTGCCGTTCGTGAGGTAAGTAAATTACTCCGCATCAAACGTTGGTAGGCGGGCAACATGTAAAGCTCTAAATTTTGCTGATCAAGTGTTTGTGCCACAGTTCGCATGGATGCCACCGCTTTGTCGCGAACCGTTGCCACTTCCAAATGTTGCTAATTTTTTCTAGCGGAGCTATAAGATGCCTGGCAAAGGCAGGACCGCCAATTAAATCTATAAATTGTCCTAACTCTCCAGCGAGAGCGCTTATTACTAATTCAACGTCATCAAGTCTGTTCTGCAGCATAGGTAGCAACTCGTCGCGTGTCTTGTCCTCACCTAAAACAGTTGCAATAGTCGAGAGGCTGCGCATCGCTCGCAATCGGCATTCCATGTCTGTGGACTCAAGCTCGCTTTGGAGTACAGCCAATGGACATAAAGTTTTGTCCTCTTCCATATTTGTTAATACAATTTTTTTTTTTTTTTTTTTTGACTTTCAACTGAAAATAAATTGATTTTTTCTAATAATTCTCGATTAATGCTTTCACAAGGAAAATATTGGAAGCACAAATCATAAACAAATTCGAAACTTCCTATATCAATTCGAAAGATATTAGCTTACTATGTTTTTTACAAAATTACATCATGAGCTAAAGAAATGCTCTCTCCCATTATTGAATTATATAAGGTTATGTTAAGCGCTCTACTCTCTCAATGTGTGGCGTACCAACGTCAGTCGTATTCACTGTTGTGAAATAAATTTGTATCTCATTCACACTTGAAAAACGGAATAAAAATGAAAAATAAGCTAGCTCTTTTTCACTCGGTTCGCAAAACACCATCGCTTCACTTGACACCACTTTTATAAATCCACCATGCTCTCATCAATATGAAAATTTCAAATAAACGAAAAAAGATATTTAAGTTTTCCTACAAGACATAGCAGAGGGAGCACTCCTTATGTATTTTGGGTCGTTAAATCCGAATCTGAGGACGGAACTTCCGATGTAATAAACGCGGCCAATGCACCGATACAACTTTAGTTAATGCACAATGTTTATAAAATAAAGCTTAATTTTAATTAAAAATACAGAAATAACCATAATTTCTTGAAAATATCAGAAAATGGGAGGTTAGTTTGTATGGGGTCTATCTGCTGCAGTGGCCCGATTTTTATTATAACGGAAAGGTAGGGATAGAATGACATAAGAAATTTGTTTACCCACTTTGGAGTGAACTCATTATTAAAAAATAATTCATTTAATCAAAAACTCGAAAATGGGTTATAATTGTGTATGAGGGCTATACTTAAAAATAGGCCGGTCCACATGAAATAAGTATAAAATATCAGGTCATTGTTTTCACTATCAGTCAGTCTCCCATTTCGAATTTAGTGTTTTAGTTTTCCAATAATTTCTTATAATCTTATAATTCTTAAACAGTTTAAGCATATCAAATATAGGAGTTTTTTCGTGATCGGTAGTCTTTGTCTATGGGAAAAGGGTATATTAAATTTGTGAAATATGATAGACCCTATGAAGTATATATATTTTCTTGATCAGCATTGAAAGGCGATATAGCTTTGTCTGTCTGTCCCTTCTGACGTCTGCCAAATGAATATGATTATCTCTAAGACTATAGGGCATGGGGCTACCTAGATTGTACTAAGCCGTCAAGTGGTCACTTACAAACGGTTTCCTCTAGTTCCATTTTAAGTAGTATCCCCCATACAAACAGTGTTTCTTAGAGTTGAGCATACTTCAGAGTTCTTTCTTGTTTTTGTAATGCTTATGAAGTACTTTAATTCTAACAAAGATTTTACCTTTATAATTAGATTCAGATAATATATAAGCATACTACAATGGTTTTTAAAGTTGTTTAAAGGTTTGTGTATACTTAACTAAATTTAATGAAATTAAACCCCTTTTTAGCAACTCATATGACAATTTATTTATCAAACAATTCCATTTGTATTGCTTCCAAAAAACTTAAAACTAAGCAGATCAACCTTTTCACACAACATTTGTAGAGTACTGTATATGTATAAGGAATGAAACAAGCGAATTTCTGTTTTCTTATTCGTTTTATCTTTTTCTTCTTCTATTGTGTACGATGTTTTTCTTTATTTAAGATACATATTTGTATCTGAAAGACAGAAGGTAGGAGTTATAAATGGTATATGGGATTTTTTTTTGCTCTTAAACACTTATGTGCCTGCATAAAATGAAATTCGCTGAATGTCTGAAGTTCTGACTGGCTCCATTTCCATTTCTCCATTTGTGCGTCATGAAGGTCAATGGTGTCGGCTAAAAGTTTTATTACTGCTCGGTTCTTTTATTTCAATGCACAGCACGCTCGTTATGTGTTTATTCAATTTAGCAATGCACACTGCTTCAATTCACAACGCAACCAATCTAGATACATACCATATATACCACACCATGTGTATATGTGTATCATAAAATATTTTATAATAAAAATTGTATAACATGAAACTGAATAATTTTTTTACCAAACACAAAACCTAAAAAGTTTTAATTTTAATTTTAAAAATAAAAGTTTGTGTGTGTTTGTTTTGGTGTGTGTTTAAAAAAAAGTTGTTTTTTTTTTTTAACAAATTCAATAAGCTTGTTAGCGCAATTGTTATGAGTCGCTTTGCCATACAATAAAAATACATATCAACCAAAGCAAAGAGCCAACACACACATCTGCAACTCATTTGCTCCATGTGCTGCATTAAAGATTGAATATCTCAATTTGAGCGCACAAATAATGATGCCTTTCATTATGGATAAATGGTTCTGTGCGCTATTAAGAACGCAAAAAAAAAAAAAGAAGCAAACTATAAAGAAATACGAGCCATCTAACTAAAAGGAGCAGCAAGTACAATATTTGTATGAGTGTACATAAATGAATGTATGAAGAAAACATCAAATGAACTCGTATATTTATATATGTGCAAATGTATGTGTGTATAATGTTTCGCCAGCGTTCTATGTTGACTACGGAGAGTGCTCTTTTGCTGCCATTAAATACTTCCTGCCAAGTAGAAAATTTCAAGTGCTACCATGCTCAACAGAAAGAAAAACAAAGCCGGCGGTCCTTTTACTGGCTGCATTTGTGTAAAAGCGCTACGGAAATGGGCGTTCAAGTGGCACCGAAAATGAGGCAAGAAATTATGTAGACTTTGTGCGAGGATGAATTGATAAGTAATTAATAACATCCTGTCAATACATGGAAAGGACTTAAGATTGTAATTGATACAAGAAGAATGTTTATCGATACAGGTGTGGTTCTTGATTCATGATTGACTTTTCCTGATAAAAGATTCCTGACAAACGATACAATAACTAATATTCTTAGTACAATAACTGTCGTTCTTAATACAATAACATTTGTTGTTGATATAAGAACTCTTGTTCTTGATATAAGAACTTTTGTTCTTGATATAAGAACTTTTGTTCTTGTTATAAGAACTCTTGTTCTTGATATAAGAATTTTTGTTCTTAATATCAGAAATATTGTTCTTGGCATAAGAGCTTTTGTTCTTGATATAAGAACGTTTCTTCTTATATAAAGAACTATTGTTCTTGATACAAGAACTATTGTTCTTGATACAAGAACTATTGTTCTTGATACAAGAACTATTGTTCTTGATTCAAGAACTATTGTTTTTGATTCAAGAACTATTGTTCTTGATACAAGAACTGTTGTTCTTGATACAAGAACTATTGCTCTTGATGCAAGAACTATTGTTCTTGATAGAATAACTGTTGATGTTGATTCAAAATCTATTGTTCTCGATACAGCAACTGATGTTGTTGATAACGATTATTCTCGAAATATTAGCAATTGTTTTAGCTTCAAGGATTATTGTTCGCGATACAATAAATATTGTTCGTAACATATGAAGTATTTTTCTTGCATAATATATCCAAAAAAAATGTGTTCAACGTAAAAAAATTAAAAAGATTTATGTATGTATGATGTACCTATTAGCCCGTTCTCATATATTTCTTTGAACATGCAAAAGTATTATATGAATACGGTTCGTATAGGGATTTTTGTATGTACAAAGCAAAACGCCGCGCAAAGACAACATTAAAGTTTACAAAGTATATTTGAATTTTCGAATGAGGTCACAGAGAAAGTCATAAAAAAAATTTTGTGTTAAAGATCACAAGCAAAACTAAAGAACGTTAAATATTTTGTCTGAGTTTTATATTAACATACAATAAGTATCTAACACGCTTAAAGCCTATTTTATGCTACCAAATTTACTATTGTAGAAAACTGTTTAAAGATAAATTAAAGGATTCTGTGTGCTTGTCTTTGCTAGAATTAATTTATTTTATAATGCTAAAACTTTGTGCTTTAACGGTTAAGTTTGCAAAAAAAAAAATGTTCAACCTCATAAAAAACCTCAAGCTGCGTAAAATTGTTAAAAGTGTAAGCCACATAATGTATGTAACTAAGAATGCCACAAGTTTAGCATACATCTTAATAGTTTTTAGTTTAAAATGTAAGTTGTAGTTGTAATTTTAGTAAATATGAAAGGATATTCTCAGTGGAAGCCACAGCAACATATAAAAGCACTTAATTACTTTTTTTGTTTGTTTGTTTTTTTTTTTGGTAAATTTGAAAGGCAAATTTAAAAAAAGTTTCACAAAAGTTTCTAAATTTCTAAAGTATTAATATTACGTATACGACATACAAAAAACTAAATTAAATGGCATATTAATTGCGCATTTAAGACACTAAGCGGCTTATAATCGATAGGCGAGACGTCGACGTTGAAAAAAACATGCTAAATGCCACTTGCCATCATAATCTGTCATTAGAAATCAGCGTATTTTTTTGTGCTTAAGTGGCAGCGTCGTTAGTCATTCGATGTCTTCTTGGCACCCTAACATTATGTTACACTTTGCAATGTGATATATTCCACTACCTACATAAATCTTTATACATACATATATATATATATATATATATATATATATATATATATATATATGTATGTATGTGTGCTATCCTTTTGCCTTAGCACTTAAATATTAAACGTTATTTTAATTATGAATCATTTGAGCATGACATGACATCGAATGTGTTGCTACTCGCGCAGTCGTTTTTATTTTATTTTCGCTAACAAAATGGCACAAGCTACAAGAAACGTTATCAGGAACACAGCATTTCATATTTATACACTTAACAAAATTGAATTTCGTTTCAATTATATAAATAAAAATACGGTTTGATTAATAATTTGTATCAAGAAATAGATTTTTAGTGAGTGAATATGATTTATTAATTATTTTAATTATTTTTGTAAGTGAACTGCCGGAGCAGACAGACAGACATACAAACAGATAATCGGATTTTCATTTCCTTCAGTCATCCCGTATGCTTGCGTTTTCGTAATGTGCCTGTCTGGGTGTACAAGAATGATATACATTAGCTTATAAAATGTTTTTTCTATGAGCATAGCCCTAACCCAAAATGTATGTCACCCCTAACCATTTTACTCAAAAGCTATTTTACTATATTTAACTAAGAATACCCGGCGTGCCATTTTAAGGTATTTTATACCTCCTTCTCAAAATTGGGTAAAAACACTTCTAATGTCAATCAATATCCAATATCCATCCCAGGCACCATGTTCATTTTTAGGTATAGCCCTATACGAATTTCCCTACCTTTTTTGTGCAAAAAGTAATTTTAATACCCTGTACCCAAAGGGGTAAAGGGTATATTAATGCGAATGTATGTAACAAAGAGAAAAGGGAGGCAAGATAGACCATATAAGTATATACATTCTTGAACACTGGAAGTGAAGTAAAACTACCTTCTTCACCCTCCCCCCTTCACCCATTGTCTATTTTTTCTTCTCTTTGTCGTAGAGAATGATCTTGGAGAATATAAAAGAGATAGCCTCCAAAAATGTTTTTTAATCCAGGAAGTTCAAATTTAGTATAAATTATATATGATAGTCCCCAAAAAATATCCAAGCAACAAATTTTAGGTATAGCCCCCATACAAATGTACTCCAAAAATTTGGGTTTTTTACATAAAAACTTCACTGTTTCTTTTGCAAAAAAAATTTTCTTTTATTGCAACGTATATTAAGTTGGATTAAAGTATGATAACATACTAAAAAATACCATTATTTTATTGCAGCGAGACCATAATATTTAATACAAAAAAAACATTTAAAATAACCAAAAGCCAGTTTTCTATGGAAAAAATTTGAAAATTGATTCCGTGAATGAACTGAATGAGTCTATTGCATTGTTTTTAGCGGTCTATAATTATATTTGTATGATTGTCTTTCAAATGAAACTGGTTTGGAACTCATCGGTTGGTTGGTTTCAAAGTTCATAGCGGACATAGAAATATTTTTAAAATTTTTAAATATAAATATGGGTAAAAGACAAAAAAATTTGATTAGATCGCTATTACTTGGCATTTTTAATTAAAACTATGTAACCAAAATTCTACAAGTCATAGGAAGTTTTTAAAATGTTTTTCAAAATATTTTGTATGTATTTTAAGCTTTTCTCAACAATATAACTAAAAGTCTTGGGGATAGGAGACTTTCTTTTTGTGAAGAATGCCATTTTCTAAGATTTGTATTAATACAATTTGAAAAAAGTTTGAAGAGCAAATATAGAAGTTCATTGCCGCCCATATAATTATTTATGCCAGATATTTCTTTCTATTGGAGACTCCTAGTCTCAAATGCTTCACTTATCAATTGAAAATCCTACAAGCTATGCAACAGCTCTATGCTCTATCCCTCTGATTATTTTTTGTTCTATGAAACAAAACAAAATCCCAACAAATGAAAATTCTCTTGAACATTTTTGTGCCGTGTACAAAAAAAAAAAAAACAGAAGAAAGGACATACTTAATGTGCAAGTGTAAAGGTGTCTGTTGCTATAATTAATGAATTTAGTTATTAATTAAATATGCACATTAATTATTACACATGTTCGTACGATGTATCAGATGCTTTGAACATTTTCCTTTCATTTAAGAAGATCGAAGGTGTCTGCTTTATATTCTTACGCGCTGAATCTTTATATGCGTTGTCTATATACCATATACTTATGTACATACTATACATTCACATGTTTCCATCGTTATAAATGTCAAGTGTGGATGATGCCATATGCGCTGAGATTTTAAATGGATTTTGAAGGATTATAAAGCAATTGGTAGAATTAATGCTCAACTAAGCGTAATAAGCATCTGATACATACTATACAAGTGCAAGTTAAGTCTTATTGAAATAATAATTAAATTTCAATTAGAATTACACATAAAGCATTATGTATGACGATTGTTGACTAGACAATACTTATTAATAATTGCACACTGGAGTGTATTTTATGTAAACCACACACACACACACACATACACAGAATATACACAAAAACTTATTACAAATTATAATTGGTTTTATGCAAGCGAATAATAAGTAAATGAATAAATAAATGTAAAAGCTTGAAATATGCCAGCGCAAAGTCATCTTTATTCGAGGAGAAAAATGCCCAGCAGCAGTCACAGCAGCAGCAGCAGGTTGCCATTCATAAAGAGTCCTTCGCATCCCATACCATTGCATCGCATATAGATATGCACAGAAATACATATTTGAATGACAGCAATCGAGCATAAGCAGCCAGTAGCGTTACGAAGTTAAATGGAAGGGGTACATGTATGAGTGTGTTTCAAGTGTTGCCTACTTTTGTGCGTCTTCAAGTGTGTGTGTGTCTGAACTAAAGTTTTCTTCTTATTCTATTTTTTTACTTATATTTAAGTATGTTAAATATGTATGTTGAAGTATAGAAGACACCTCTATATGTAGTTGAAGTGCGTGTCATCACCATAACCATTATCGTGCTTCTTCTTCTTCTTCTTCTCATGTTAAGTGTATGTGAATGACATTTATTTATGTGTATGTGCAAGTATTCGTTGGAAAAGCCTTCAGAATTTCAGTGTAAATTATTATTACAATTTTTCGTTTTCGTTTCGTTTAGTTATTTTACTTTCAGTTACTTTGTCTTCAGTTATTTTTCATTCTGATTCTGCTGTTTTGCCTATTACCATATTTCATGCCTCCTGTCGTCTATTTCACAACATGTCAGCAGACATTTTCAATATGAATTCAGTGTATTTACCAAGCAGAAAATTGCTAGAAAAAATCATATCAAACATAAAATGAAATCTGAGTCAAGAAAGTGACATGTAAGTAAATGAAACGCTGAGTTTCTTAGCGTATGGAAAAAAAAAATTGTTGTAGACGCTGTAGGCATTTTCTGGTAGTTACAAATGTAAACGCACCTTATTATTTTATTCCATTTAGATTTACGCAAGAAAATTTAGTCTTATTTATTAAAATACAAAGTTGCTTATTAGAAATGTTTTTTTTGCAATAAGTTAGAAATTTTAGCTTATTTCTTTTTTGGAAGTAGTCAATTTTTGATATACTTATTGCCATTTTTTTTCGCTTGCAGGCTTACATATAAGTTTGTATATATTACATATATGATTTATGACATAAAATCTTGTTTTCTGCTGGTTAAATTTACTATCGATTTCAAGTATAAAAATTTTGGCAATAAATTTTATTTTGATATTGAGCATAAGAAGCAGGTCATTTGCTAGTTGCTGGCTGGCATCTATATTGGTTTACATATATACACTACATGCATATACAACTTCTTTATGTGTGCATGATAGTCGAAAAAAAATATATATAATTTTAAAAATAAATAAAATTTATACGGCCAACCATGTATATCGAATGGAGAAGCTTTAACGATAACTTTTCTATATTTAAAAACCTTTGATTTACATTTTCTGCCAATCTTTCTAACCATTTTCCAACAAAGTCTGTTCATGATTTGAACCGCAAACCAAAATGATGACAATTTTTTGACGATTTTCATTTTGTTCCAGTTTAACATATGAAGCCTTTTTCAATGAACTATATTTTACTAGCGGATATCGGTGTGTGCTAATGCCTTGTTCCAGCGTTTCTGCTGCTCCTTTCGTTTCGAATCTGTTGTTTACTATGGAAATTCAGTTCTTTCTGATGGCATTTTTTGTACTTTTTTTATTCATTGTACCCGAGGGATATAAGGAGATATTGTATATGTATGTGCAAATATATGAGACAGGAAGAAGGAGACATGATAGACCCTACAAACTATATTTATTGTCGACTAGTATTGATAGAAGAGTCGACCTAGTAATCTCGGTCTGTCCGCCCATTCGCACTTCTGACAATCTGTCATGCTGTCTGCCGTACGAAAATGATTATCTTGAAGATTATAGGAGATAGTGCCACCATATTTGAAACTTAGAGTATAATGAAATATGCTTACATGGCTAGGACCAAAAAAATTTTAGATATGGCCCCATACAAATTAAGCTCATTTTTGTGAGAATTTGTATGTAAATTCAATGCAAAGTTTGGTACTAAGATTAGATTTAACTTAAGGCATACTCGACTTCAGTGCAATACAAATGTGTATTTTTATGGGTAGTATAATAAAAACATATAAAAATACAAAAACACGTTTGTATGGAAAAAGTCGAAAAGTTGACTTCATGAATGAACCGAGTCTGCCTAAGACATTGTTTTAGTTGTCTTTTATTTACTTGCATTGTTTTCTTTTAAATTAAACCGGTTTGGGACTCATCCATAGCGGACATAGTCGTTTTTACAATTATCGATTAAAAAAAACAACATTCTCGAACAAAACAAGAAAAAAGTTAACTTCGGTTGGACCGAAGTTTATACTATATACCTGTTACACATCATTTGACGTTGATAGACCTTCGTGTGCAGCATTTGTATTAAATATTATTTCAAAATACTAAACAAATTAAATATACTCTTAAAAATTTAGAAATTCGCGGTCCGATTTGGACCAATTTTAAACTGAAGATTTGGCATGGTATAAGAAACATTTTAACCATATTTGAAGCCATTCGCTTTATAAATACATTTTTTTCTTATAAGATCTTGAAAAAAATGTTGTAGTTTTGTATGGGAGCTATACCTAAAAAGTGGGCGTGGCACATAGATTTTAACATAGAAACTACACAGGACCTAGAAAAGCTTAAGTTTAAAATTTCAGCCCAATATCTTTAAAACTGAGCGAGTAAATCGCGCAGCAACACACAGACAGACGGACAGACGGACGGACGGACAGACGGACAGACAGACGGACATGGCCAAATCAACTCGTCTCATCAAGCTGATCAATAATATATATACTTTATAGGGTCTACGATGCCTCCTTTAATGCGTTACAAACTTTCCGACAAACTGAATATACCTGTTTACACTAGTGTAACAGGTATAAAAATAGAAATTTCGATTGAAAAATTCTACAAACTTTTATTGAATTTATGTACCTATTTGATTTTTATACCCGTTACATATACTGAAAATGGGTACATTCAGTTTTTCGGAAAATTTGTAACGCATGAAAGGAGGCATCGGAAACCCCATTTAGTATAAATATTCTTGATCACCTCAATGAGACGAACCGATCCGTCTGTTTGACAATAAGCGATTCGCTTAGTTTTAAAGATATTTTTTTCTGTAATTTAAAACTTAAGCTTTTCTCGGCAATTTCTAGGTTAATTTCGAGAATAAGAGTGCCACACCCATTTTTAGGTATAGCCGCCATAGAAACTCACCCCTTTTTTTATTTTTGTATAAAAATAGTAATTATTTACGAATACATTCACTCCCAATTAAATAAAACCTTTTTTATGTCATCTAGTGTCAAAACCCACGCCACGACCATTTTTAAGTGTAGCCCCTACACAAAATTATCACCCATTTTCGAATTTTTTTATAAAAATATGTATTATATAAGAGTGTATTCACAGCAATTTGGGTAAAACATATATAATATCTTCCTTTGTGCACACCACCAATATGATAAGGATATAATATATAGCCCTATACAAATTTACCTCTCATTTTCTTATATTTTCGAAAAAAAAATTATTGGTTTATCTGTATTTTTACCTTCAAATTTTATAGCAGTATTATGTTTAAACTTGGATGCATCAGTGCCCCTCTGTTTCCATCTCGAAAGTTTATCTAAGCCACTGATGACCACACCGATGATGACTACCCGACAATGTCCTTTATACTGTAGTGATATAAGGATATTTTTTACCAAATTTGAAGCTAGTACCTTTATGGCTAATAACTTTATGCAGAAATTTTAAGGAGGCTATAGCGGAAATTGGACATGGTATATTGATTTTACCTTTCTAATATCCAAGCATATCAAGCTTAAGTTTTAAGTCAGTTTGCCATAAATATTTTTATTCTATTTTTTCCAACCTCTCCTAGGAACACCGGGTAGGTACGCTATCTTGTATATTTTTTGCTACAAAAAAAATTATAATAATAATAATAATAAAATAAAGTTGATCTGTTTATAGAACCTAATCCAAAAGCAGTTACTGTGAAGCAGACTGAAATAAAATAAAATTTGTTTTTTTAAGCGATAAAGAATTTTTTTTTTGTATGTTTATCAATGATAAGAATGTTTGGTAACTGGCATTGCAGCAATCTAGTAATTTTATTTTGTAAACATCAAAAAAGACATTTGTGCTAGCTTTTTGGTAGAGAGCCAAACTTTGTTTTGCCTATTTTTTCTTAAATTTTATTATTATTCTCGAAGCACTTTTTACAATCAAATTACACAATCATAACTTCCTCGTCTGATCCCTTTTGCATGCCATTGCGTTTAATTCGGTTAAACCGCAAAAATGTTTCGAAATTAAAGTTTTGAAATTATTTCACAAATAAAAAACAAAATAAAATAAAAGAATGGCAGCCTATAAAAAGCATTCCAGAACATGTAGCAGAACTGAATGTTTGCCGCCTTCCCTGGTCGATTGTAGACTTTTTCGGGTTGCAAATAAATGTGCCAACTTTGCAAAATGTTTTGTTTTTTTTTTTTTTTTTTTTTTTTTTGCTTAAAACATAAAAAGCAACAAAATTCGAAAAACGAAGGAAAAACTTCTTTGTTTTATGCCGTCTGCGACTGCGATTCTCTCGTAGAATTTCACTACGAAGGATTCAGCATTGTTCAGTTTTGTAGGTTGTTTTTTTTTTTTTTTTTCGTCCTTTTTTTTTGCAGTTGATTTTATTTCTTGCTAGCTTTATTTCATTTTGATTTTCGTAAAAATTTTCCACATCATTCCACATTGCGCATTTAATTTGTTTTGTTACATTTCACAGCGTGCATAAGAGCAAGGATAACGAATGACTTTACTGCGAAAAGGGGGAGCGTAGTGCGACGGCAGTCAGTTAACTTTTTTTTTTTTATTTATTTTCTTTTCAAAACTGACGCTTTTCAAATCGTTCGTTCACTTGCCAGGCCAGGCCAAGTCCGTTCCGTCCGCTCGACAGCTATAAAGTCAGCCGCCATAGACGTCGGCATTTGCTATTCCGGTTGCAAGAGCAGCAAAGTGGATCAAGGCAAGTTTTTTTATGTGCAAAAATTCAAAACTCAAACATGGCGAGGCGAACTTTAACTTATGCTCATTGGCTTGAATATTTCGCGTACGTTCGCTCGTTCGTTCGTTCGTTCGGCCATGTCCTGTTTCCTACGACTCACTCGCATTCATTTCGTTTGTTTGTTGAATGAAAAACTTTTTTGCGCGTTCCAATTTTTCATTTTTTTTTTTTTTTTTTTTTTTTTTTTGCTATTTATTTTCATTTTGCTTGACTAAACTCGAATGGTTATTTTAGGCCAGCCAGTACGATCATCTATGTAGGCGCAAATACACATGTATGTGTGCCACATTGTATGCATGTGTTTGTGTTCTATCATTTCCGCTCTATCAAATACAGCCGTCGTTGACAAATATCCTTTGGCAGCAAGCGAATGCGGTCAGTGTAACATTTGCAACATTTGATAGAGTTGACAGCCTGAAAAACGAAGCACAAAAAAACAAAAAAAAAAACAACAGAACAGAACAGACTGAACTGCAACAAGCGTCCTTCATCCACTCGTCTACATGTCCTTCTGTCTGTCTGTCTGTCTTACTGTCAAATTGTCTGAAATCGAAATGCGAATAAGCGAAAAACGAGTTTATTTATTTGTATACAAAAAGTTCTTATGACCAACTTTGGCAATAAATTTTGGGTTTTGCTACGGATAAGTACAACCAAAATAATCGTTTCGGTATGTCTCTTTGTGTATGTGTGTGTGTTTGTAGTTTTGAATATATTCACACTCATACGTCTATTTGCCTTGTGGCTACTTTTCATTGTCTGTCTGTCCGTCTGTCTCTTTGTCTTTCTTTGTCTGACTTACTTTTGCCGCCTGCTGTCGCACAATTGCGGTCTCAATACCATGAAAAACTGTCTGTGAAACATTTCAACATATTAACAAAGATATTTAAAGTTTGCAAACTTCAATTTCCGTTGTCATTTCTTGTTGGGCCCATTTTAGCTTATGATATCCTACGAGGATAGTTTGATAGATTTTTCTAAAAAAAAAAAAAGAAAATATATAAATCTATTTTCAATGTTCCGTTGAAAATATTGAATAATATTGTGTGTTCATTATTCATAAATAACTTTTGGAGAGCATTACGTTTAGAAATCTTCAATAGGAGGAATAAACACTTTAGCTCTCAAATAGTGTGGGGAAATTGATATTAATTTCTGTACAAATTAAAAATAAACTAGAAGATCTGCGAAGGTCATAGGTCCGAAGGTCAAGAACGTAAACTTAAACGTAAGCGCCTCTCTTATCCGCTAAAAGCATAGTCAAGCTTTTTGCCCTACTGAAGCCAAAAGACCGACAACATAAAACATAGATAGATACACAGTCAGGCTTCCATTTTCAAAATCAGTGATTTTTCTTTTCAAATAAATTCCAATATTTCTCAAAGAGTTTAAGTACATCATCATAGGAGATTCTTCGTGATCGGTCGTCTTTGTCTAACTTGTGTTGAAAAGCTCAAAATTGATTCGTGTTTATAAACCTCATTTTAACATCTCACATACGATCAGGCAGGAAACTACCTTGTTTGTTTGTTTAAACTGTTTGAGAATTATAAAATTATAACAATTTATTTGAAAAGTAAATCACTAATTTCGAAAATGGGAGGCTATAAACATAAACCCAGAACTAGAAAATAGTATGCAGAAAAATCTTTGACTTATGAAGGCACGGATGCAGCAATCTTAACATAATACTCCGTAAGAGTTTCTTTTAAGCACAAATATACGCCATAAAAAATGTGGCCAGGGTTCAACATAGGAAATGGGTACATGGGTACCCAAAACTGTGCGTATCTAGGCTAATATACTAGACGAATCTTTTTCTCAAAGCTTTTTGCGGTAATTCCATTAAAAAAATTCAAGAACTGCATCCGATTTGGAAGAAAAATACTGATGATGACATCTAGAGTCTAGCAAATAACTACAGACTCATCTGTGTGATAGATTTCAAAAACTGATGAAGCATGCAGATTTTGACTAAAGGACCAGAAATCTTCGGAACATTTTTAAATAGACTGCTCAGCCAAAGTTTCGAAGAATTGGGCTATTATCAGTTGACAGGAAGAATATTGAACACATTTAACTTGAGATAGCTGAATGGTTTCTCTAATACAGCAGAGCTGAATAAATCGTAGTAGGAGGGCTCTAGAGTCATGGTACTAAAAATCTTAATATGTTGCAGTACCGGCTTTCCAATGATGATAACACAGGGCCAAATATTAAAGCTGTTTTGGATAGATTTTTTTGTGCCGATTACGAATCTGTAGACAAAAAGTTGGCTTTAACTCCAGATTTTGAGAAAAATGGAGTCAAAATGTTAAAAAATTTTTTTTTTTGGCAATGCTGGACAGGCTCTAGCGAAGAAACAAAAGGTAGAACACAACTTCCACTTTGGCTTAAATTAAAGCTTGAATTTTGGACTACAATCCATGAAAATACCATCCTGACCAGAACGGCATTTATAGAAAATAACTGTAAGTAATCTTCAGGAGAAGGTTTTTAGTCGAATGTTTAAGATTCCATTATTGCTCATGTATAAGGCTTTATCACCTTTTTGTTTATGCTCTAGAAGTCCTTAAACATTGTAGTTCGGATCAAGAGAAGACTGGCATTGACCATCAGGTCAAGGAACATAAGTATAATTTTCAGAGATTGTAAAATGCTGGAGCTTTAATTTAAACCCGAACATAAGGTTCAATGCCTTTTTGATTCTACAGTTACTGAAAATTTCGGCAATAATATATTTTTCTGTACAATAAGTGACTATAAGTAGCCTTCAAGTCAAGGTGCAATGATGGTATTTTCAAGAGTTGTAGTCCAAAATTTAAGCTTTAATTTAATTTGTGGCTCAATCGAGTTCTAATACTAATCATCAAGCCCAGATTTTTAAAGATTACTTTCTGTTGTAATAGTATTTCACAGATACATACTTCGGTGACTTTTCATTTACTATATTTTCGATTATTTCATTCAAGATATTTTTCCGACTACCTACTTCCATCTTGCTTCAACTCACAATGCTTCTTCTCTAAAACTTTAGCTGTTGCTATTATTTTATGAATGTCCTTTTTTTATACCTGTTACACTAGTGTAAACAGGTATATTCAGTTTGTCGAAAAGTTTGTAACGCATTAAAGGAGGCATCGTAGACCCTATAAAGTATATATATTCTTGATCACCTCGACGAGACGAATCGATTTAGCCATGTCCGTCTGTCTGTCCGTCTGTCCGTCTGTCCGTCCGTCCGTCTGTCCGTCTGTCCGTCTGTCCGTCTGTCTGTGTGTTGCTGCGCGGTTTATTCGCTCAGTTTTAAAGATATTGGGCTGAAATTTTAAACTTAAGCTTTTCTAGGTCCTGTGTAGTTTCTATGTTAAAATCAATGTGCCACGCCCACTTTTAGATATGGCTCCCATAGAAAAGAATAACATTTTGTCAAGTTCTTATAAGAAAAAAAATTTATTTATAAAGCAAATGGCTTCAAATATGGTACAAATGCTTCGTATATTAAGCCAAATCTTCAGTTTAAAATTGGTCTAAATCGGACCGCGAATTCCTAAATTTTTAAGAATATATTTAATTTGTTTAGTATTTTGAAATAAAATTTAATACAAATGCTGCACACGAAGGTCTATCCACGTCAAATGTTGTGTAACAGGTATATGAGCTTCGGTCCAACCGAGGTTAACTTTTTTCTTGTTTTTTTTTTTTTGGTTTTTGCAGTTTATAGCCAAGTTAATGGCAATTTTCGTTCATAATTTTGTATTTTTTCTTTTTCTTTGCTTTTTTCTTCTTTGTTTTTGCTATTTTTATTGTTTGTCCGCACCGATTGTCATTGTCCTTTGTAGCCTTTGCTGTTCTGTTCGTGTCATTTAACGGTAAATTCAAATTGTCATTTAATTTATCGCTGTCATTCGTATTGCTGTCGCTGTCATGCGCCATTTTTTTTTCGATTTTTTTCGACAATGTCGTCGCCAGCGTTAAGGTTTTTTTCGCTGAAATTTATTGAGGAAATTCTTGTAATTTGCATTGCGGCGCCTAACACCTGACACCCGAAAAAAAGGACATACCTTTGCGTATATTTTTGTGTATAAATATTTCGAGCTTTGTGTGTATTTATGGCGCTGTCAGAATTTACCAAAACAAGTTTATGCAAAAACAACAACAACAACGAGAACACTGGCAAATGGTGCTGTAAACCAGCCAATCTAAACAACCGAACAAACCAGCAGCAATACTGTACACAGCCAACTGTTCTTTTGATTCAGTGCAAAAAGCAAAATCGTTATTAACCTTTTTTTTGGTGTGTACAGTCAGCCGCAAGCATGGTAGCGGCTTTTGCTATTGCCAGTTTAGCAGTTTACTTATTATACAGCTGCTGGCGGCATTCAGCGAGTTTTTTTTTTTTTTTTTTTTTTTGTATTGGCCTAAAGTTATGCTAAGAAGGGGAATAAAAACAAAAAATCTTGCCGAAAATACCAGCTAAACGCAAATATTACCGCCAGACGTGTCAGGAATTTTATACAAAATGAATTTATATCTTATTTCGCATCAAGCAATTTCGATAAAAACAAAAATGGCTCGAGTAACAAAGTTTTTACGCAAAAACGAAAGCGGCGCACAGTGACAATAAATCAAAAAAATGTTAATTAAAAACATATGGAATAATGCTTTACTATCAGCCATGTTCCCGTAATCGTAATTGCAATCGTAAAAATTTAGCGGTTTACTTTTTAAATCGCTAATTTTGGTGTTACGGAAATAGCAAAATATTTCCGATTTTAAATTGGAGTCAGTGAAATAAAAAATAAATGCATAATATTACATAAAAAGGAAGTTTCCTTTAAATAAAAAAAAATAGAGTTTATCCTTGCTATTTTTAATATCATTAATTCTTAATTCGAATCAATTTAAAAAGTATTTAGTCAAGGCAACAACAATGTACGATATGGTGAGACCGATAACAGATTTTAAGCGAAGCAATATGGAGGGTAACTGCATAGAAAAAAAAAAAACTTGCAGGCAGGGTACTACGATCCATATGCTTCCAGGGAAAGACTTACAACTTGCAGACTGCTTATAAAAGAAAAGACTCTACTTACTGCAAATAGAAAGTGGTCTAACTTTGCAACATGCACCACATTCAGGATCACCTAGTCTACTTACAATCTTAAGAGGTTATATGATATCTTCAAAATGAATAGCTTAGATAGCATTGACCAAGGGATACTGTCTCATAGGTTAGTCTTATACTTGGAGGCTAGGAGTTCACTTTAATGATTTTTGTTGAAGCTGTGCCAATGAGGAGGTGGGTAAGTTTTTCTTAGTAGGTGTGTAGGAAATAATCACAATCGAAGGCCACACAAAGTGTGAATGAGCTGACAACAGGTTTCAGTTGTAGTTATAATTCTCGTTTTTTATACCTGTTACACTAGTGTAAACAGGTATATTCAGTTTGTCGGAAAGTTTGTAACGCATTAAAGGAGGCATCGTAGACCCTATAAAGTATATATATTCTTGATCACCTCGACGAGTCGAATCGATTTAGCCATGTCCGTCTGTCTGTCCGTGTGTCTGTGTGTTGCTGCGCGGTTTATTCGCTCAGTTTTAAAGATATTGGGCTGAAATTTTAAACTTAAGCTTTTCTAGGTCCTGTGTACTTTCTATGTTAAAATCAATGTGCCACGCCCACTTTTAGATATTGCTCCCATAAAAAAGAACAACATTTTGTCAAGTTCTTATAAGAAAAAAATGTATTTATAAAGCGAATGGCTTCAAATATGGTACAAATGCTTCGTATACCATAACAAATCTTCAGTTTAAAATTGGTCCAAATCGGACCGCGAATTCCCTAAATTTTTAAAAATATATTTAATTTGTTTAGTATTTTTAAATAAAATTTAATACAAATGCTACACACGAAGGTCTATCAACGTCAAATGATGTGTAACAGGTATAAAAACTTCGGTCCAACCGAAGTTAACTTTTCTTGTTTTTTCATAATATCAGTTAAAGTTTCAAGGCACATTGACTAACAAAAGTCAACAAAATAAAACAAGAAAGAACGCTGATGTCGAGTATGCTCGACTACAAAATACCCTGTACCCAATCTTTAGACTTGTATGGGGGTACCTCTTAAAATGGGACTAGAGAAAAACCGTGCGCAAAAGCACACTTGACGGCTTAGGAGAGTCTAAATTTTATAGCTAGTCCTTTTGTGTGTTAAATACATTCGCACAAACTTAATAAACCCCTTAACCCTTTGGGTACAGAGTTAAAAAAAAGAAATCCAGATTTTATCCCATGTCATCAGGTTTTTGATTCATTTTGCTTTGTCGGTTTTTGATCTAGTCGGTACTGTAGAACTTATTCGCCCATATAAACCCACAACCAATTGCTTTGATTAAATTTTTATAGAATCATGGATTTCGGTTTTGCTTTCAGCGGCGCAACATATGTATAATCAAAGACTTCAGTTCAGATCTTCAGGTGACAACTAAAAGTTTTTTTTCAAATAGACGGACAGACAGACGGAAAGCTATTTGTAGCTAATTCGGTATTGTTTTGTGCATTGCTTTTTAATCTCTTTATTAATTTTAGGTTAAACGTTATTTATAAGTTTTGTGTAACTTTATTTTTTTTATTATTTTTTTTTTTTTTTGTGAGTTCAATGTGCGTCAGTTGGCTTAATTATAAGATACACTTCAATTCGTAGTTTGTTTTATTTTTTTTAATTAGAGCTTAATTAAACTAAGTTACACCTCAGCTGCTTACGACAAATCTTCAATTGCATTCGCATTGAATTGAATTAAATTTTTTAAATGTGTGCACACCTGAAATGTTTGTCGAGTGTTTTACGCGGGTTAAAAAACAAATTTCACACAAATATTTTAAATAAAATATTTGTATAAAAACACACACACACTCACATACACAGCGATTTACACTCTTATCTTGAATATTGTTGCAATTTGTTGCAGCTTTGCAATTTATGCGCATAAAGAAAACTAAACCGAAGGCGTAAACATTTTTAAAATATATTTTCACCAACAAACTTAAGTGTGACAAGCCAACAACGTAGAGAAATCTGTTTGTATACTTCTTCTTCTTCTTCTATTTATATTATTATTATTTCTTTTTTCTTTTTTTTTTTACACTTTACAGTACTGCACGCACCCTCAGCATCTAAATACATAGAACCACAAAACAACATAAAGCTTACGGCTCTAAATTCAAAGCCAGCCCGCAAAAGCAGCCACTTGCATCCGTCCCCGCATTCCCACGCAATTACATAAACAGCGTCTGGTGCGGTGCGGTGCGTTGTTACTATGCCTAAAATGACTTTACTACATATAAAAAAATATATTTTTATTTAAACCAACGCGATTTTCTATTCACAAAGTTTTGAATGGAAAAAAAAAAAAAATTGTTTTGCATAAAAAGAAAAATGTGAAAAGCTCTCACACAAATAGTTGCACACATACAAATGTTAATATAAATACAAACACACACACACACACACACACACATACACACAGAACATAGAGCGTTTTTAAATATATTGCTATTGCTATCTCGCCTTAACAGTCGCCATTTTTATATAAATTTTAACGCTGTGACACACATTTTGTTGCTGCTTCTGCTACTTCTGCATCTGAGCTAGGTCCTCTTTCATGTTCAACGTTTTACAACGTTTTTTATGCAGCAGCATCATCAATAACTAAATAGAGTTTGGCGTTTTATTTATTTTTGTATTTTTGTATTTTTTTTATAAATACAATAATTGAATTTTTAAGTTTAAGTAAAATTGTATTTGCTGCTACTTCAAATACTGCGAACGTTTTCTTTATCAAGAAATGTCAGCGTATTTTTGTGCAATATTTGAGAGCAGTTCAATAAGTTGCTTGCTATTTGATTAATAGTTCAAAATGGATTCAATAAGAATTCACGCGAAATTTGAGTTAAAGTTCTTCACGAGTTCATTCGAAATATGAGTGATAAATAGTGTTCCAGGCAAGAATAAGCTCATAATGATCTAAGTGATTTTGGAGCAAAATAAAAAAGTGCAATGATATGAATGCAATGTTTACACTCACAATTATAATAGCAAATACTCAGTTGAATACACTGTGTACTCATTGTTCCGAGTACAATTGGAAAAACGCACAATAATTTCTATCACAAAAGCAAACATGTTGAGTAGGAGAATAGAAATTACACATATATATGTTTTTGCTTTTTAACTATTCTTTGTGTGCAGTTCACTCATGCTACATACTCAACTTCTGAAATACAATCAAATGTGAGCCAAGTTCTACTCATTCCAATTTTAGTGTAAATGATTCATATAAGCTGAGAAAGTGTTTTCTATTGTTTGTTTTGATTGGCAATGTACTAAATATGAGAATGAGCTTAAGAGTGAAAAAGAGAGGGAGAGCAAACGCTAATTAATTGAGTTCGGTTGTATAATTTGTTATAGTTTCTCACATTGTAATTTCTTTAGCTTTTCTTAATTTTACTAATTTTATTCGAGTTTAATTAAGCGGTTCAAATAAATACAAATTCTGGTGGAAGTGAATCTGGGAACAAGTTTGATCATGTTTAAAAAAAAAAAACACAAAAACATATTTTTAATACCAGTTTGTCCTGATGTTTGTAGCGCATTAAAGCGGACGTCGTAGACCCTATAAAAGTATATATATTTTTTTGATCAGCTCGATGAGACAAATCGATCAAACCATATTCATCTGTCTGTCTGCATATTTCTTCAGTTAGTATTAAAGATACTGATAGCACATTTGAAACTTAAGCTTTTCTTGGTAGCGACTACTTTGTACGTCAAGTTACCACGCCCATTTTAGGTACAATCCCCATACAATCTTACCGCTTTACGTCGAATTTTTGTTTGAAAATAGTTATTGTTTATTAATGTAATCACTCCTAATTGGAAAGAAACACTTCTTATTTCATCCAATGTCAAAATCAGGGTAATATGCCCATTTTTAGTTTTAGCCCCATACAAAATCACCTCCCAAGAATTTTATTGTTATATCTGTCCTTAGCCATAAATATGATTCCATTATTGTGTCTAAGTTTGGATCATACCCCATCCTTCTCTAAATTTTACCAATGATCATATATAAACAATTCAATAAAATGGAGGCATCGGAGACACCATATATATTATTTATGAATATAGGCACTTCAATCTGTTCAAAATCACTATATATGTCAAGGATCGGGCTATTATAGCATATTGACCCATACAAACTCACCTTCCACTTTTTTTTTTTTCCAGAAAATTATTGCTCTATCTGCATTTTTTTGCTTAAAATTTTACATATATGCGTTTTATTGGAGATGTCCCCACCCAACCCCTTAGCAGAATATAATCAATCAACGTCTTTGATAATCATACTTAAACTATTTAAAGATTCGTGTGACGGGTAATTAAGCTTCGGTTCCTCCGAAGTTAACGTTTTTCTTGTTTTTTTTTTATTTTTTTTTTTTTTTAATTTTTTTTTTTATTTCTATTTTATGATTAAAGACAACCTTTTAAGCTACGCTCGCATATACTCGTATTGGAGCCATTTTTATTTTCGGTTTATATTTAATCCATTTCAATATTTAAATTGAAACTGGTTTGTGGTCGAATATTTTCTATTAGTTGCTATCCTTTTCATTTCTTTACTGCAGTGATTTAACTAACTCTCTTCATCTCACTCTTTCTCTATGTACTTCATATTTACTCCATTCATACTCTTTCCACTACTTTGTTTCCGTATTTTATGCATTTATGTATATAGTAAGTTGAGTCCATTCAGTTATTCGGAACGATATTGTTGTGCATTCTATAGCCTTGCAGATTAAATGGTTTTCGAGATATTTTTTCACAAATTGCATTGCATTTTCTCCTTTTTTCATCCTATTTTCTTTTATTTTCTTTTCTTTTTTTTTTTTTTTTTTGCTTTAGTACAATGTCTGCATTAGAATTTTATTTATTTATGCAATTATTTAAATGCACTTTGGCGTGTAATTTTAATAAACCAAACGGAAATGCAAAACAACTTTATTGTTGTGCTCATCTTCATTCTCAACATCGTATTTATTTTTATTTTTTTTTATTCCAAATGAAAAATACTTTCAATTAAAGCGTCAAGTTGAATAGCTTCGATTTAAACAAGAAAAAAGTATTTATATGAAAAAACAACGCTCAACAATTGAGTTGCAGCAAGTTTTCTATTTACAAATTTTTACACTTATCGTAGGCGTTGGAGATTTTTTTTTTTTTTTAATGAGCAAAAGTTGTTAGAACTCTTCACAATTAGTTATTCATTTATTTATTTTTATTTTTATTAATGAATGAATGAATAGTAAGAGAAAAGTTACGTGAATAAATGTCTAGTTTTGTCCGTCTGTCTGTCTGTCAGTTCATAAATTAACAATTTTAATGAAAGCTACTGATTGTGAGTGCTTCTTGATGTTTTGAATGTGTTTGAGTATAAATAGGTGCTTATAATTAGTTACTGACATCTAAAATCCCGCAAAGTAAAAAAAAAACTGTGCAACTGCATAAAATAAATAAAATCTAAAAAATAATTAAATAAATTAAAATTAGACAAACCATATTGTAAAATACGACACATTAAAAGTATTGTTAATGAATGAAA
>JAEIFJ010002752.1:0-159185 GCA_018903435.1 Leucophenga varia
GTGATTTTTAGTTAAAAACTTAAACTGATCATCGTTGACATTCATTCAAAATTTTAATTGCGTCATTGACAATCAGCTCACACTTCACTGATTCGCTTATCGTATCGCAGCAAAGTCGTCTTATCATGTAATGCATGGGTGTGGTGACACATTCTGATTCATTTTACTAATTCATTCATAGTGCATAACTCAAGTTGCGAACAGTTTCAATTACAACTGAAAATAAATAGCGCAAAAAGCCAAGTCAACAAGCGCATCGCCGCAACTGTTTTAATTAAATTACGATCGATTTAGACGTGTTTTTTTGAGATATTTTTTATTTATTTACGTTTTTTTTTTAATTTATTAATTTATTATTATTGATTTTGTTTTTGTTCAACAATTTACAATGATATGCAATATTTTAGAAGTGTTTACACTCTCAGTGATGTATATTTAAATTTGCAGCTCACTGTAATCAAGGTTTTTACCTCAGCGCTTTGTAAATTTTTTATTTCAAATCGCAAAAAAAAAAAAAAAAAATCTAACCATTCGTTGCACAGTGCTGTTCCCTCATCGAGTACAAAATTACTTAAAAACACACTTTGTGAGCGACCTCACTTTTACTTTTCACACTTTCTCTTTCGGTTCGGCTTTATTATACGCTTGAGGTTATGAAGTCTTTTGAAATTGCTTTTAACTAAGTTTTTCTTTTTGCTTTTTTTATTTATGCTGAGATTATGAGACTTTGCAGGTGACTATGGCGTTTGAAGGCATTATAGTTTCCGTTGTTGCAAAAAGACTTTGCACTAAGTTCTTATGTGAAACTATGTAGAAAGCACGTAGGTGACAGATAAAGTATCTGAAGCGCGAACGCTTTGGGGAGCGTTGCCATGACTGATGCTGCTTTTATGAGTTAAGTCAAACTGAGTTAGCTGCTGTATCCCATTTGCTGCACTTTATGTTGCGCTGTTTTCATTTATGCTATTAGATTTTCATGAGTTATACTTGTAAACTTATTCGCGTTACAACTTTGTGCTTATAAATTCATTAGCAGCGTAATTTGATTTACTAAATCTAAAAATTGCTGATACCCGCATGATTTATGCACGAAAACACTTTTGCACTTAAATAATGAAATTTTCGACAAATTTTCTGTCTTAAAATTGATGCATTCAATAAAATGAAATGTTTTTCGTAGACGTATGTAGTACATATGTCCGTCTGTCTGTCTGTCTGATTGGTTGACATGTGTACCGAAGCGTCTAAAACTGCGGAACACGTCACGCATTTGCACCAACGTTTCTTTTGCTTGCAGCTGCTTCTTCAAGCCTGTTTGGTTCTTAGATTTATTTTTAATTATTTAAAAATTTTAAATAAAAATAATTTTTTTTTTTTGACGCGTGAAAATACAGAATCAGGCATAGCAAGCAAAATATCTATAATATCAAAACCACATTTGAAAAAAAAAATTAATACAGAAAATAGATTATTAAATTAATTTAATTACGCAATCACAAAAAGTAAGTAAATGTATAAAAATTTAATAAATTATTATAAACATTCACATATCGCTTTGTATTCTTGTAAATAATTTCTCTTGCTGACACAGTAAATTCTTGTTTTTATCTCGAGGTACGACCATAGTCGAAACTTGGATTCAACAATACCCACCATTGCAGAGCCATCGAAACATTCAAATTAACAGCAAAGTCACCAAAAGCGCAATAATCGGCTGAATTTGTTATGGTCATTATTTTTTTTGGAGTATGTACTCGAAGTAACACGCAACGACATAATTGTGTAAGATAAAACAATTACATTTTGATTATCTATTGCATGGATTAAATGTCTGTTTTGAAAGTATTAGCAGCGCCATGTAGCGAAGAAATCAGGGCAAAACACCATTTTGAAAGGCACCAAAAAAAAAAAAAACCAATCTGAACATTTGAGATATGTACCTAGCCATTTCCCATCTAATATTAGCCACATATAATCCAATGCGACTCTTATCTATTCTAAAATTAAAAATAATGGCTGGGAGTGTAAGATTTGTGTGGCGACTGAAAAGGTTAACACTGAAACAAATGCCTAACTTAAGAAACTTGTTAAAGCCATTTTAATGTGAGGTGATAATAAGATGAGAAATATACGATAGCGCTACTCTCTGAAAATATGAAATGTTCTGAATTCCAGTTTGGGCTGAATCGTCAAATATTTGGCATAAGGAAGAAATTTTGATAATATTAGACATACTTTTTTTAAAGTAAAAAGTTTATCTTTAGTACCTACAATAAATCAATATATTCAAGTTATCTGATGACAATGCTAAATATTTGCTTTAGCTACAAACACCCTACAAACCCTTAAAATGGTTTAAAAAAAATTATTTAATACATAAAATTTCTCACTACTGTTTTAGATAATCTAAGTTTCCAGTTTACTGACTTTCTTTCTCTCTCTCTCCCTTAAAGTCTCCGAGATCAGTTGCAGTATACAGCAGCAAGCTGTACAGACGGCCGGTTTATCTTTCACTGCTGGTACCCCTTTACCATAGGTTATTACACATACGCAACGTAGCCTTATATGGAAGCTATGCATTGGCCTGATCGAAAAGATGCGAAATTTTGTAGAAATGTTAAATGTTATTTTGCGTTGCCTTAAATAACGAACCATTTTTAAAAATTTTGATTCAAAAAAGATTGGATTCTGATACTAAAAGTACATTACTGCTGGCAAGTTATGAAAAACAAATATTCAAAAAAAAAAAAAATTCAGATATTTCTGTCCGTCTGTCTGTTGCGCTGGCTGTTACTCGAAAAGTTTTAAAGATATTGACCTGAAATTCGAAACTTAAGCTTTTTGTGCTCCTAGTTAGTTTGTATACCAGAACCAAGGTGCCACGCCCATTTTTAGGTATAGCCCCATACAAACTTACCGTTTTTTCCGATTTTTTGTATAAAAATTGTAATTATTTATGAATGTATTCGCTCCCAATTGTGTAAAAACATTTCTTTTGTCATCCAGTGTCAAAACCAAATGCCACGCCCTCTTTTAGGCATAGCCTCCATATAAACTTTCCGTTTTTTCCGATTTTTTCCGATTTTTGTAAAAAAATACTATTTATTTATGCATATATTCACTCAAATTTGGTTAAAAACACTTTTAATGTCATCCAATGTCAAATCAGATGTGCCACGCCCATTTTTGGTATAGCCCCCATACAAACTTTCCGACCATTTTCGATTTTTTGTATGAAAATGGTTATTATTTATTCATGTATTTACTCCATATTGGGTAAAAACTTTTCCAATATCATGGTGCCACGCCCATTTTCAGGTGTTTCTTGCATTCAACCTTACCGGCCATTTCCAGATATATTCGAGAAATATGTTGTTATACATATCTGTATTTTTAGCTCAAAATTTGAACTTAATATTGTGTGTAAACTTGGGTGACCACTGATGATTACACATAAACTCTTTAAAGATTCGTGTGACGGGTATTTAAGCTTCGGTTCTACCGAAGTTAACGTTTTTTCTTGTTTTCAGTTCACTCTTTATTTTCATATTCGATGGAAAGAATAACTGCATTTACACACAAGCTCGAATTTCAATACAACAAACACATTGCAGATATAGGCATCGAATAACGGTGTGCCTGTCCATCGTTAGTATACGGGGTGTTCAAAAGTATCGCACATTTTGTGTTTTTTTTTTTTAAATTACTTATTTATTCATGAATATCTATTTTGTCCCTTTTAAAGTAATCCCCTCCCGATAAAATACACCTATGCCAACATTTTTCCAATCCTCGAAACATGCCAAATAGTCCCTTTCTGGTAAAGCCATCAGCGCCTTCTTCGATTTAGCTTTATCTCCTCAATCGACTCGAAACGCGTTCCCCGGAGTGGTCTCTTGAGTTTTGGGAATAGCCAGAAGTCACACGGTGCCAAATTAAGCGAATACGGTGGTTGCGGAACGATATTGGTTGGATTTTTAACAAGACTTGACACGTTTGGGGCCCAAAACATCCTTCAAAATTGTATTGATTGATCCTTTCGATACGCCAATTTCATCAGCAATGTCTCTCATAGTTAATCGACGGTGTGCAAGCACTAATTCTTTCACTTTTGGATGTGAGCATCGTCCGTTGAGGTCGATGGTTGATCAAGGAGGTCTTCGTCTTCAACACGTTCGCAACCTTCTTTCAACAATTTAAACCAATCAAATGTTGTTGATTTTGGTAGAGCTCGGTCAACATAAGCCTTCTTCAACATTTTTATACCATTTATTCCATTCAGAAAAAAAAATTTGATACAGGTTCTTTGATCCATTTTTTTGAATAGGTAAAAATCGAAGACGATCCAAAACACGTGCAAGCAAAGCAGCTGTCAACAATTAAGTGAACATTCAAAATGGCCGAGCTTGTCGGCATAAGTGAGAGACATGAGTACCAACATAACGCCACAAAAAAATCTAAATTCGAATATATATTACGTAACCCGCGAAAAATTCAAAATTCGCGATAATGTGTGAACACACCTCGTATATAGTACAACATTATAGAAATTAGAGCCAAAATTAGTTAGCACTTTGTCGAGGACAACCACGTTTTCCTCATCAGTGCCTTTGTAGAATAAATATTTAAGAAGAGTATTAAGTCTTTGAACAAATCACAAACTAAGACATATACAAATGTTTGAAATGTAGTGATTTTTTTAAATGTTCTTTTAGACATTTACACACCAAATGCAACACGCTGTGTTTTTGCTGTCATTGTTGTTGTGGTTCTGATATATATAGTATATGTATACATGAGGGTGTTCCAAAAATGTATGGAAAATTATTTTTTAAAAATATTTATGCGTTAACCTATTTTCCTATATAAAATACATAAGAAACTTCAGGGACTTTGAAGCACCATTAAATATTATCCGAAAAAAAGACGGTTCATCTTATTTTCGATATAGAACAATCCCTAGGACGTAAGCGCATACAACTTTTTATTGGACAACCCCAATATACATACCATATATTTTTGTGTTTTGTTTTAATTTTAGTTCTTGATATTCTTTCCCATTTGACAGATGACAGTGCAATAAATTTCGTTTATAATTTTAGAAAACATTTTTCTTTCATTTTTGTATATTATTCATGATTTTCTAGTTTTGTGACTTGCTTTTCTAATATTTAAAAAAAAAAAAAGAAAAATGTTTCAGTTTTATTTATTGATTTTTAGTTTTCAGCAAATTTGCTTTTTTTGTGGCAGCAACGCTGAAAAAAAATTGCTTAGAAGTATAGCGTCAAGTTCCTCTCGATTAAATTAATATATATATATATATATATATATTTCTGATTCTGTTTCCTATGTGTGTGAGTGTGTTTGTGTGTATGTCTCCCCAGTGTTGCTTTATGGTAAACGTTTTATGAGCGCATTGCACTGTACGGCCATCATCACGTCTCGGGGGCTTCACATGCCTGAATGCTGCAATTGCACTTAGAATTTAATTTGATTTATTGATATTTTTTCACTACAAAAATTTGTTGCTATTTGTGCAAAAATTTAATTATAAACGATTTACAAAAAAATATTTATTAGTGCAATTTTAGAAAATTTGTAAACAGTTTAGTTTTTATTTGATTTGTGTTTTTGTGCTTTGACAAAATTTGATTAATTCGCTTGAGTAAATATGGAAAAAACATACATATTGAATAATTGATCGTTCAATGTGAATATTTTCTTGTTGCTTTTTTTTAAATAATTGCAATTTTTTCATTACATTGCCAAATGGAATATTCTCAAAAACACCCACACACACGTTCACATACACACAGATACATGCTTCGAGTAAATGCCACAGATGCATTTCATTTATTTAATGAACGCTTAAAGTTTTCTGGTTGTGGTTTATATTCAGTTCAAAATTTTTGTTTGTAAATAATTCGTATAATCATTTTTGTGGTATTTTACATTTTTTATAGTCCACATTTGAAAATAAATTTATAAATTATTTTAATTAATTTATTATCATATTTCTAAATATAATTTAAAACAACTCGAATAAATGGAAAATATATGAAATGGAAGGGATGGCCCACAAACTTATTTCGAGCTTTGACTTTTATTTCAAATTGAGAATGGCATAATCTAAACAAAATGATAATTTCTGTGAACTTAAAAAAAGCTTGACCTGCTCGTCCTCGAGAAAAGCTTAAGTTTCAATTTTTAGCCAAATATTTCTAGTAGTCTTCGAGTAAATCGCGTTGATATAAACAGACGAACAGACGAACATGACTAGATCGACTCGTCTCAACAAGCTGATGAAGAATATATATACTTTATGGGGTCTACGACGTCTCCTTCAACTTTCAGACAAACTGAATATACTCTTTATACTATGTGTGGCGGGCACAATTAAATAAAATTGGTTTACAGTGCCAATCAGTTTAAAACGCCTTCGTACCATAAGAGCAACCATGACCCATTTTGAGACTATAAATACAAAAAAGGAAACAGTAAAGATCAGGTAATTTGGCCCCTTAAACACAAATGCTTGTTTTTATTCCCTTCACGCATATTGTAAAAAAGGGTAGTATCTGGAGTATCACAAAAAATCTCTTTTGGTGGATTTCAAATCCCTTACAAAATTCACGAATTATTGAATATAGTTTAAACGTTTCTTTTTTTATAATATTTTTGAACTGAATGTGAATTATATTAAAAATTTCATTGAATTTTAAACGAGATTTGAAACCAACCAAAAGATATTTTATTTGGTTTTAAATCAAATTTTCTCCCCTTCGAAAATTTTAAATGAGGTTTGATTCGGGGTGTTGACTAATCATAAAAATGCAAAAGTAAAAATTATTACCGGAGGGATTTTTTCACATTTTTGTGAGAATTTTTGCATAAATTCGATTAATGCCAAAAATTCATGTCGTGCGCGGCGGTATGCGTTTTCGTTGTAACCTCAAAAAAACAGACACAGTTTTTTGAGGTTAGATTGAAAAACAACCCATTCAAATCCAGCACTCATTTGAGTTTTTATATGAAAAATATTTTTTAGAGAAACGATTTAGATCATACAAGCGGATACCTGACTTGTGTTGTACGGGCTTTTCGGTTCCTTTTATTTTCCTTTCGCATCTGCTGTTTTTTTTGTGCAGTTGCAGTTCTTTTTGTTAGCATTTTTGTACTTTTTGGTACTAAAATATGTTGGGCCTAGTATTAAAACATGGTAAAAAAAAGTACCAGTTTTTTTATTGCAGTAAGACCACAATATGTGTTGCGGCTAGTATGAAAACATACAAAAAATATTTCTATGGAAAAATTCAAAAATCGATATTGTGAATGAATAGAGTGTACCTTGTTTTGGGGGCATATTAATATACTTGTATTGATGCCTTTCAAATAAAACTGGCTTGGGACTCATCGCTTAGATGGTTTGAACGTCCAAAGTGGACATAGAAACATTATTACTATAGACAAATATTGTAATAACACTTCTAATATACCCATATTCAGAAAATGACCCATTGTTTAGATGGAATTACCACAGCATATAGGCCCGTCTGTCTGTCCGTCTGTCTGTCCGTCTGTCTGACCGTCTGTCTGACCGTCTGTCTGTCCGTCTGTCTGTCTGTTGGTCTGTCCGTCCGTCTGTCTGTCCGTCTGTCTGTTGCAATGCGTTTTTCTCGGAAAGTTTTAAAGATATTCACCTGAAATTTTAATCTTAAGCTCTTTTGTGTTCCTAGGCAGTTTGTATGTTAGGACCAAGGTGCCACGCCCATTTTTAGATATAGCCCCCATAGAAACTTACAAATTTTGTACGATTTTTTGTATGAAAAAAGTTATTATTTATGAATGTATTTACTACAAATTGGGTTAAAACACTTCTAATGGCATCCAATATTAAATGGCCCCCATAAAGAAAATAGTTATCATTTATGTTTGAAAATAGTTATCATTTATGAATATATTCACTCCAATCTGGGTAAAATCACTTCTACTGTCATCCTAGGAATATGCTACCAATATGACAAGGATCGGACCACTATAACATATAGACCCCATACAAAATCACCTTCCATTTTTTTTATTTTTTCAAGAAAATGATTAAAGATTCGTGTGATTAAAGTTGATTGTTAAGTATTCATATGAAATGATTGTTTATTTATTAAGCAATTTATTTAGAAAATGGTCAAAATCCCTCGTATATCAACCCATGATTACAGTTGGACACATAACTAAACTAGGATCTCTCTAATATTTTTTTTAGATCTCTTCACAATGTTTAATTTAAAAAAAAAAATCCAGTTAATTAAATTCATTGATTAAATCCAATCAAACGAAAGAATAAACATGGTTTTAAACTTGTATTTTTAAAAAATAAAAATTATGATTTCATGAATTGTAAATTGCAGATTAATTTTAATTCATGCAAATCATGAATTAATTGATAAAACTTACCATTTATTAGGTACAACTGAGATTTACATTGTGTTTAGGCTGCAAAACAAAGAAAGAAAATATAATTTTGTAAATAAATACATTCCAAAAAGATAAATAATTCAAATTTATATATTTATTATTTAACTAATTAGATTGCTTACTGAATACCAAATGAATCTAATTGACATAATTTAAATGCAAAAATCCATTCATCCAATTTGTTAGAAAATTTCGAACATTTTACAAATCAACCAAAACCAAACTGAGCTGTTGGTTCCTTTGGGAATATTTTTTGCCAAAAAGTTATTTGCTAATGAGTCAATTTAAATTTGAGGCGACAACTGTCTTGATGACAATAATTTAGGCAGTAAGTTTCTTTACTGCTGAAGAACTCACAATAAAAAAATGAATATAAAATACAGATAAAAGATACAACAAAAGATAGCACCTACAACAACGCCAACACTGAGATACATATTTATGTATATTTTGTGAAATTTATGACAAATAACTTAATTTATGAGATTTTCACAAATTTTACATTCATCAGCAAATCATAAATTTTGCTTTATTGTTCTATTCTGGCCTCTTTCTCTGCTTTGCTCATTTTTAATTAAATATGAACGCTCCATATTTCTGTTTGTGCCTTTTATTAATTAGATTTTGAGTTTCGAAAACAAAAACAAAAAAATTGACAGCTCAGCAAATCTTGAAAGGCAAATATTTAACTATAAACAATTCATTTACAATTAAACTAATTTTATATAGATTTTCGCATTATATTCATACTTTTTATTATTGTATCTGTATCTATACAATTGTATCTATGTATCCATCTATCTTTGCATGTATGCGTGTTTCTTTTGTTTTAAGTTTGCGGAAATTTGTAAAGGAAATTACTTAATTAGCGTTCTTATGTAATTAAAATTAAATTGAATTTCTATGTTTTCAATTGATTTTGACGCTTTAACGTTTTAATTGTCTTCATTGTTCTTGTTTTCATCTATTTTACTAAAATATAAATTAAACTTATTGTACACAAGATGAGAAAACCAGACGTTATAACTTTAGAGTCATATTTATTTTAATGTTGCCTACTTCAAGGCATTTAAGCTTCAAATTAAATTCAAAATATTTTTATATGAATTTTATTAATTTTTTTAACTAATCTTTTATGAATATTTTGTTGTTATATAAATTTATAATTATTCAAATTAGTTGAACGAATTCGAATTATTCATAAATAAAAAATATTTTGCATAATTTATTGCAGATTTCTGTTAAATGTTGTGGAAATAATTTTATTTAATTGAATTTATTTGAAATTGACAAACGATGTGATCTATAATTTGACTTTTATGTTGTATTATATGGATTTTCACTTTACAATGGGCAACCTTTGCACTAACAAAGTAAAGCTAGCTGTTATAAATCTTATCATCGAGGGTATCTTCAGTTTTTCTGAAAGTTTGTACCACATTGAAATAGTTCATAGACACTATTAAGTTTATGTTCTTGATCAGCTCGACGAGACAAATCGTTCTAGCCATGTCCGTCTGTTTATCTGTCTTTCCGACCGTCTGTCCGTCTGTTTGTTTCTTTACAAATTCATTCGGTCAGTTTAATACATTTAGAACTAAACCTTTTCTCTCCAACGACTAAATCAAGTATGAAAATGAAAGTGCCACGCCCATTTTTTTATATAGCCCCCATACAAAACAACCAGCTATTTTCGAGTTTTTGTATAAAAATAGTTGTTATTTAAGAATGTATTCACTTCAAATTAGGTAAAATCACATCAAAGTCAAGGTGCCACGCCCATTTTTATGTATAGGCCCCATACAATCATTCCACCCTTTTTTTAATTTTTGTGTAAGAATAGTAATTATTTATAAATGTATTCACTTTAAATTGGGTAAAAGTTTAAGATCAGCCCACTAGAACATATTGCCCTCAAACACTGTTACCACCCATTTATAAATTTTTTTTCAAGAAAATGTTTGTTATTCTCTCCTTAGGTTCAAATTTTATTGTGTCTAAGCTTTGGTTGTATCGGACTATTGACTCCAAGCCATCCTTTCTCCAAACTTTTCTTAAGTTGGCGGGTATTCAAGGTACTGTTCCACCAAAGATAACGTTTTTCCTTGTTTTTTTTTTTTTTATACCCGCCACACATAGTGTGAAGGGTATATTCAGTTTGTCTGAAAGTTTGTAACGCATTGAAGGAGACGTCGAAGACCCCATAAAGTATATATATTCTTGATCAGCTCGACAAGACGAATCGATCTAGCCATATCCGTCTGTCTGTCTGTCCGTCTGTCTGTCCGTCTGTATATTTCTAAGCATCTTTTTCGTTGAAGATATAAAGATATTAAGCTGAAATTTGGAACTTAAGCTTTTCTCGGCAACTATTATGAGTTCGAGAATTAGAGTGCCACGCCCATTTTTAGGTATAGCCTCCATACAAACTTACCGTTTTTTTTCCGATTTTTTGTATAAAAATTGTAATTATTTATGAATGTATTCGCTCCCAATTGTGTAAAAACATTTCTTTTGTCATCCAGTGTCAAAACCAAAATGCCACGCCCTCTTTTAGGCATAGCCCCCATATAAACCTTCCGTTTTTTCCGATTTTTTGTAAAAAAATACTAATTATTTATGCATATATTGACTCCAACTTGGCTAAAAACATTCTAATGTCATCCAATGTCAAATCAGATATGCCACGGCCATTTTTTGTATGAAAATGGTTATTATTTATTCATGTATTTACTCCATATTGGGTAAAAACTCTTCCAATATCATAGCGCCACGCCCATTTTCAGGTGTTTCTTGCATACAACCTTACCGCCTATTTCCAGATATATTCGAGAAATATGTTGTTATACATATCTGTATTTGTAGCTCGAAATTTGAAATTAATATTGTGTGTAAACTTGGGTGACCACTGATGATTACACATAAACTCTTTAAAGATTCGTGTGACGGGTATTTAAGCTTCGGTTCTACCGAAGTTAACGTTTTTTTTGTTTTTTTTTTAATTTTCAACTTTATTTACGTTTGGTGAAACTATTTCGTTTGAAAGCTACAAAGTTTTTTATAGTATGCAAATTTATGAGTAAAATGGATGTTTGCTTGGAAAAATTCTATAACAATTGCGAAATTATAATTTTTAGAAAATTAATTTTTAGAAAATTAATTTTTAGAAAATTAATTTTTAGAAAACTACACAATGTAACCATTATTCTTATTGCTAGCAATTTAAAATAAAATAGTTTGGAAAAATTATTAAAAAGGGAAAGTTTTTGAAAAATGTATTCTAAGTTCTTTCAAATCAAAACTGGTTTAAAAACAAGAATCGATTCGAAAATGACTGAGTTATTGCGACATAAGTGAAAAAAGAGAAATAAAATCAGTTTTTTAACCACAAGTTCAGATTTTGGGAGTGTTCCGCAAATTCCAAATGTCAAATGTCTTACTTGACCATACCTTTAACCCCCTACAATAAGACTTTCTATTTTTGTTTATGCACTAAAATTGAGACCCAAAAATTTGACTCCACATTATCTCGTGAAAAAAATCAGGTAGAATTTACATATTTGCAGTTAAGGAAATGTTTACGAATCAAATTAATACAAATTCTATTGTCAAATAACTAGTTAAGATTATTTATGTTCTCTATAAAAAAAGCTACAATAGTATTAAAAACGAATTGTTGATCATAAATTAGAGATGCTTTGAGTGTTTTACTGCAAATTGTATAAAAACGATTTTGCATTAACTTCACAAAAAAGCAACTAATTTTATTTCAAATGTTTTTTTTTTTTTTTTTGTCATTAATAATTTTGTATTTGAATTTTATTATTGTTTAATCATGTTACGTGCTTCGTTTAGCAAATTATGGCACGAAAATACAATCGAAATGAAGCAGAAAAAAAGGGAAAAAAACCAAATTTGAAAATCATAAATATGCAATTAGATTAGCCAATTATACAAAAAAAAAAATTAAACAGAAAAGGAAAAATATTTGAAAACTGTCAAGTAGCATTATAAGCAAAAAAAAAAAAAAAAAAATGGAACGACATTGAAATGCTCAGAAAACAACGTGAGTACTTTTAGCGTTCAACAATAATAAAAAAAGCCTTTTCAAAATAGAATTATGAACAGAAAATAAATAAATTTTACGCTTTTTTAAACAAAACTAAAATGCATGGGAAAAAAAAGTTTAAGGAAAAAAAAAAAAAAACATAGAAAGTCCGGAAAATAAATTCTACGACAGCGTAACAAATCAACAAACAATGTCAGCAAAAATACATAATAATAATTAGAACCGGAGACATATAAACGTCAGCTAAAATTAAATGAGAAAGTAAAGAAAATGCACAACAAAAAAAAAAATCAAATAAAATGTTTATACGAGGTTCGTTTAGAAGAGTTTCTGATTGGTATACATGGAAACTTTGAACTGGTCCCATTCATAAACTTTTTATATGCAAAACAATGTGATATTGTATTTTGACAGAAGACGTCTTTTAAAATATGTCATGTATGAAATTTTGCAAGACTTGTCATCCAAGAAGCCTTGCAAGACTTGCCATCCAAGAAGTCTTGCAAGACTTGTCATCCAGGAAGTCTTGTAAGACTTGTCGTCCAAGAAGTCTTGCAAGAAATGTCATCCAAGACAACTGCGACATTTGTTTGAAAATGTCTTCAACGACTTTTAGGAAGCTGTTATCGGTATATCATCGACGAAATTTAAATTTAGCTTCGAAATACATCTGAAACATATATAAGGTATTCTTATTTTTGTTACCTACATTTTTTTCAAAACAAACCTCGTATGTGTAATGTGTGTTTTTTTTTTTTGTCTATTTTAAATCAGTTGTTCTAATATGAATGCTGTAACAACTTTGAAATGTTTAAAATTGAATAATAAATATGACAAAAATTGACCAAACAATAAAAGAGTGAGATAGACAAGATACAATATATACATATGTAGACATAATGCATGAGTGCGACTAAGATAGCGTAAGGAAATTCACATGTAAATATTTTGTAGTTAAGCGCCAAGAGCGCATCCGCTTTTATGTGTATTTCTACAATATACAATACTATGTGTGTGTGTATGTATGTATGTATTGTATATGCAATCAATGTCAGTCACTCAAGCGTCAAACAAACAAAAATAGGCGAAACGAATAAACCGAATGACTTGATGAGCGAACGAACAAGCAAGTTCACAAGTTAGCCAGCGAGCCAGACAAACAGAATAAAACAGACCGATAAACAGACAGACAGACAGACAGACAGACAGACAGACGGACGGACAAATAATTGAACGCACAGAAAATCCGCTAGACAAACAGATGAAGGGGCAAGCAATACCAAAGCAAAACATTTGACGAGACATCAAGACCAAGAACATCCCATACCAAAAGAAAATAATAGAAAAATATAGCAGAATAGTAGCAAAATGCCGCTGCGTAGTTCTAAAGAAACGTTTGATTTGTTGCTATCGTCACCGTCACCGTCAACGCCACCGCCAATGCAGTCAACGACTTTGCTCATACTTACATATATGGTATATCATATATGTAGTTTTGAGATAGACAATCTGTGATATGACAGTCATACAAAAAGGCATTCAACTGATTGTACAAAACCAACGAACCAACTCAAATGTAGTATTTACGAGTATCTATCTACACAGTAAAATGTTTATTCCCTCAAATTATAGCCATAAAATTTCCTATCATAGTTTACATTACAAAAGCTAAAGCGTTCGGTTCTCAATCAGTCTGGGACAGTTGCATTTACCGTGACCGTGAAATGTGAACTATAAAGATAATGCTGGGATATACACATATGTATATGAAGCCTTACTTCTCAAAGGCACATCTACTCCCTCCAGAATACTTTAAAAATTAAAGGTTGAGCAAGAAAATGTCGATGGATTGAACAAAATTTGCCCAGATTCAGTTAGAAAAAAATAATTTTTGGCTGACCTGGAAGTCTGTCTATGTTCTTGTATGATTTTGGGCTCGCTGTTTTCAAATCTGTTATCTATTAAAAAAGTCCAATGACATAAAAGAAGCTGAAGAACATTGTAAGAATTTTTCGTAGAATGTGAATTTGTTGTTTTCGACCATTGCGGACGTTACGTAATGGAGATGACTCTCGTTCTATTCCTTGTTTCTTTGAAGAAATAAACAATTTATTTATTTGACAGGCAGAAAAAGCTGCAGCAGACCACATATGCTAAGTTTTCCTCTGCATTTTGCTAAAATTTATGTCAAAACGTCAGGCAGGCTCTGAGTACGAGGTACCCTGTACCCAGTCTACAGGGTAACATTTTTATACCCTGTACCCAAAGGGTAGAAGGGTATATGAAGTTTGTGCGAATGTATGTAACAGGCAAAAGGAGGCAAGATAGACCTTATAAAGTATATATATTCTTGATCAGCATTGGAAGGGGAGTCGAACTAGCTATGTCTGTCTGTCCGTCTGTCCGTAAGTCCTGCTGTCGGCCGTATGAGAGAGATTATCTCGGAGACTATAAGATATAGGGCCATCATATTCGAAACTTAGACTCTCCTGAGCCGTCAAGTGTTCTCTTGGCAAACGGTTTTTATCCAGGCCCATTTTAAGGGGTACCTCCCAAATGTAGCCCGCATACAAAGATATACCCGTTTTTTAAAATTTTTGTATTAAAATTCAATTCAATGAGGTATGGTAGTAAGATACAACTTAACTTAAGGTACATTAAAATTGGGTACAGGGTACCTTTCAGTCGAGCATACTCGACTTCAGCGTTCTTTCTTGTTTAATAAGCTGTTTGAGGGTAACATGTTTTACTAGCTTAAAATCACCGAATTCGAAAATTTTATAAGGCTTCTCAAGAAACCCATGCACTAAAAAATATGGATTAACGAACATAGCAAGATAGACTCTGTTTTGGATTTAGCTATATTCTCATCTCTCGTTCCTAAATTCGGCCAAAGTCAAAACACCGTTACAGCATTTGGGTATTTGTCATAAAAATATCGATTTATCATCCACCTATCGACTTTTGTCTCAGCCCTATCTTGAGATAACATTCAATCTGTCATAACGCTGTTTTGTTACTCGCAATCAGTTATCAGTTAAGTATCTGATTATAAGCTTATACTTTTGTTAGGCCTAGTGAAAAAGATTTTTACTTAGATGTAATTCAGGTAATACTTTCCGCTAAATAAAAAAATTAGATAGATATTCAGAAGGCCTGGCAACTCTTGCAATTTTGTAAAATGGAAATAAAATTTTACACTAGCAACAACAATTTCTATTAAAAAAATTTCTCTACTTTAAACTGTCTATGGCTACGAACAGAGTGTTCTATCGTCTGTTCTATCGTCTTCTTCATCATCTTCGTCTTAGCGCGCACTCTGTTTGCAGCCTATGTCTTGACTAAAAAAATGCACTGCAACAGTGTAATTTCAGTGTTGGAAAATAAACACGTAAGTTTAGCAAGTGGCCAATCGAATTTTGGTAGCATTAAGTGAAAAATAGCTGTTAATTTAAAAGAACCGAGAGCATTTGGCCACGGAGGTATATTTTACGACGGGAACAAAAAACAAAATTGTTAAACAGCTGATTTTGAATTGTTGCACAAATTTAATTATCACAAAAGCCGCTCAGAGCGTCTTGTGGTGCAAAGTTGCAAGACCTTCTTAATACCTCTAATATAAAAATCAAATAATAATTAAAATGGTTGTATATGTGTTTTTAGTTTAAAAAAATAAACGCTTTACGGAATTTAAAATATAAAAGTTAAGGCCAATGTCCAATATTCAGTTTTATATATTTATTAAAATTGGGGCAGGGATTATAAATTTGGTTTTATATTTTTTTTTTTTTGTTTTTTATCTCATCAAAAAAAAAAAAACTTAATAAATTTTAACCGTGTACCTGGCAACCGATACATAATCATAGATTTTTGCAAAAACGAAACCGCGGCCGCTTAAATCCAGTGCACAATCACGGTTTAATTGGCACTTAAGGCAAGATAGTTTTGCTATGAGTTTTCGAGTAGTTTGAGTAGTTGAAAAGGGGTTGTGGCAGCCTACATACGTAAATTTTAGACGCGCGCTTTATCACAGATTTTCTGTGAGGTTACGAGTCGTGTGCGCATAATTTGACCGCAGCCGCATTCTATGTCGGCAACAATTGAAAAATCATTAATTTTATTTATTAAAATTTGTCGCAACTAAACAAACAGCAACAACAACAACAAAAACAACAAAATGAGCAATAAAAACGCCATTGAATACAACAAATACAACAAATACAAATAATATAAAATAACAACAATGACAGAATTTTGGTTTTTGCGGTTAAATTGATTTAGTTGCGTCAAATGCGACCGACGCATTTTGTAGCATTTAGTCATTTAGTATATTTTATTTTAGTATTTAGGAGAATATTCCGTAACACTTTGTGGCCTCATTTAGAATATATTGTGCAGAATTAGAGATAAACTAATTTTGGGTTTTGACAATGACACACGTAAATGTTTTATAAATAATATCAAAATAGAATTTAAGTTCATTAGAGCATAAAATTGTTCTAATCGATTTATTTAAGAGTTTACAAATGTTGTTTTTAGGCATCATTTTTAGATGAGCCAAAGTTCAATAACAAAACACATTAATTAAGTTCAGTTTTAGAAGGTGTTTTTGCTGTACTCGATGTGGTTGCAATTTAAAAAGTTTGCAGCAGATACCTATCTGCGCTACGCCGGAATGCACTTCGTTGCCGTAATTTTCATGTGGCAAATGATAAAGGACAAGTCATGCCATATGCATTCATCATCATCATCAGCATCAGTCAGACGTAGTAGTACACACATTCGTTGTATGTGTTTGCGAAAAAGCCTATGAGGCTGCAATCTATTTTCATTCAATTTTTCGCATTTTGAGACTGGGTCAATTTGTAAATAATGATGGAAAATTTGCACATTTTTTGAGAATTTTGCATTTTTTGCATTGCAATTGTACTTGAAAACCATTTAACACTTAAATATTTTTTTTTACGCTGTACCCAACCTGGTATGGGCAGCGGGGAAGATGTATTGAAGAAGTGCCCGTTGATGTGGAATTGCTAATGTGTCATGAGATTTTGTTAAAAGATAATATTCTACTGATTCTTAAAGCATTTCCGTATATTACGAATTAAAAATCGAACTTTTTCTATTGCGTCTCAATTTTGCGTAAATTAGGAACAAAGATGTAAGAAAACACTGTTTAGCAGGGCTGCAAACTACTAAAAAATTGTCAGAGGTTCAGTTCAACCAATGATTTGGTTCACGAAACGATTTTATATTGAAGTCGAACCGTGGTTCGGTTCGGATCAAGTATTACGTAAAACTTATAAAATTTTTACCAATATGATATGAGCATTTATTTTCCTAAACAATCGTCAAATTTTGTTGGCATTTATTATCAAAACTATTATAATTTAAGTTTTTTAGAAAGTGGAAAAAAAAACGTGTCGTCTTTATAGATACGATTGAGACATTCAGATGCATTGCCGTTCCTCTAATGTTCTTACGTCGAAGTTCGAGCAGAAACTTTAAAATTATTTTTTTAATTCGCAGATATGAAGCTGCGATCGGATTGAGGTGAGTTTCCAAACACAGAACAGAATCACTAATATGGTTGGGTTTTCGATTCAAAACTATTTTTTTCAGAAGGGTTAACTGTTAACGGTTCGGAGCAAATTCTATGTTACGGTTCAAAAAACGGTTCGGTTAAAAACGGGTTTGCCGCACTGGTTTTGTAGGCAGTTTTTGAACTTCTTTAACAAAGTAACGAAATATAGTAATATAGTTTATATGAAAGCTTGAACCTTTAAGACTAGAAAGACCTACATAACATTAACGTGTTTCATTTAAGAAATTGTTATTACACAATTAGTTTAAAGAGAGTAATCCAAACGACATTTAACAATTGAAGAGTTTGATAAACTGTGTTATTTTATGAGTTTTTGTTTTCAGTGCTTTTTTCTTTTCGAACTTCTTTTTTAATTTTTTTTCTTTAAATTGTGGAGACGTGACAGGTATATTTTGAAGCGCACAATACGCCACTCAGGGAACAGAATTGGATGGTAGAGTTTTCTAAGATAAAATATAGATGTAAATTTATTCTGGTGGCAATAAATTGGAAAACTAACTAGAAAAATGCCGCTAATACGCTAATACGCAAATTTAAATTAAATTATTAGAAACTAGCGGTGAAGTTATTAAAGCCCCAATAATATCCGAGGTAAAATCAGCTGGGAAAGATTAGCTTTCGATTGGTTTGCGTTTTTATGATAAGAATAAATGGAATAATAAGAGAAGAACTTGTTCAATATCTAAATCTTACATCATAAGACTACTCTATTCTACTATTGCTCCAGAGAGCTAATTTCGTTGGAATTTTCTTGGAAGGATGTTCTACAATGGCTGGCAAAGAAATTTACTCGGACACAATATTTACTTTGCTCTAGACACCAGCGGAATCTCTTGTTGGAAATGATGTAACCGCCATTCCAGAAATAAAACGTAATATTTGAACCATAACATTTGTACGAGGTCAGACCAATAATAGGAGAGTGAAAGAGAGATAGAAATATTATTGCTGCTTCTTTTTAGAATTATAGAAGAGACTACTTTGATTTAAAAAAAAATGTAGCCGAATTGATTTTACTACAGCTTTTTCGTTGGATGAAAGTCAATAATTTCATTTGAATTTATTGATTTTAAAGATTAAATAAATTGAAACCAATTGTCCGTCCGGACAACACTTAACATGTAGGCTTTGAGAAATTTGACAAATTGATTAAATTTTAAAAGAAAAGTTTAATTACATACAAATCTACAGTTTGTCTAGAAAAATGGATGCTCCCATTAACTTGAGAGAAATGTCATCTGATATACAATATTAAGTTTAATGTGAATACCCTAACTTCTGTTCCCTAAATTTGATCCTGATTACGCCCATGAGTGGTACATTAAGTGTTTGCAAATATATGTAACAGCCAGAATGGGGCATGATAGAACCAAAAAAGTAAATATGCTGCTGATCAAGAGATGAGTCAAACCTATCCATGTCCGTCTGTCCATTTATTCATTTATTTATTCATCCGTACGCCGTGCTGTCTGTCTTTTAAATATTTAATTGCAAAAGTTCCAATTCATTTGATGTCATATCGATTGAGCATTTATTCTCGAATGTTTTTATGTAGTTGTAGGTGTATCTGTATCTGTGAATGTATCTGCATTTGTGTACTTGTGCATTTAGTTCGCTTTTTCTTTGAGTTTAATTTTAAACTATTTGCATTTGCTCGTTGTTATTTATAAATTAGTTTTTTTTTTTAATTTTTATTTTTATTTCTTTTTTTTTTAATTACGTTGGCATGTGACATGTGCAGCAGATGCTCTCGAAAAAAAATGCCAAATAAAAAACAATTTGGCTAATTGAAAAGCGCAAGCGAAACACCAAAAAAAAAGAAAAAAATTAGATATAAAATATAAAAAAAAAAAACATACAAAAACAATAAAAAAAGAAGAACAATAAGAATAGAATTCAATAGCAACAACAAACAGCGCCGCATTTAGTTGAGCCATGAACTTGAGGCGCGTCATGCCGCATCGAGTCAAGTCAAATTGTATATCGCATCGCATAGCATCGAATTGAATTGAATAAAAACGAGTCAACGAAACGACTTACGAAATAAAACAATTTAACAATAATTAAAAAAAAAAAAAATAAAAAAATAAAGAAACATGAAAATGCAGCATTCTTCATGAGTTTGCTGCGAATTTTACGCTAAATTTTCGCGTATTTAAAGTACTCACGAGCATCTAGAGCGTGCGAATGAATTGCTATTTCTATATTTTACAATAAGATCGCTTCAAATATATGTGAGGAACTTTTTATTATTATTTATTTATTTTTTTAATAAATTTGAATGAGTGTTTTAATTCGGAAAAATAATTAAAAGAAAGAGCTTATGCTCATTTTTATATGTAGTGACTTGCGTATCTATTTGTGTGTTGCTTTTTCGCATTATATTTTTTTAGATGGAAAATAACGCAAATTAAGACGAAAACACTTAATGAGCTTTTTAATTAATGCAAATCAATTTCCAGTTTTAATAATGATTTATTAATTTGTGACAAACATAAACATTTTGTTGCCGTTCTGTTCCTTGAAGCTTTTGCTCATTATTTGGGTTAATAAGTAATCAAATATTTATGAAAATTTAGAAATGGATTTTGTAACATTTATACATGTATGGGGTGTCCCATGATTAATGCAAGATTTGTAGGAACGTGCTGACAACAACCCTAAAAAAATTAGATTGTGTCGTCCGTTAAGATGTTATTTGTTTAGGGTTACCAGCATATTTCTACAAATCTTGCGTTAATTTTTGTGACACCCTATATAAGCTCAACTAAAATAATTACACAAAGTATTTGAAAAATTTCATTTAAAGATGGTATGCAAGTTATTGCACTTTTGAAGTTAATACACCAAACCAAACCAAAGAAAGAAAGCTACAATCGTTTAAGGGGTTATATACAGTTAGGAGGTCGAAAAAAAGACATTTTTCAAGAATTTTTTGTAAGCAAACTATTTGGTTTATTGATTTGAAACTTGGCAGGTATATTATGACAACCTTTAACTATATTCACATATGTTTTACTGCCAAAAATAATTATCGGGAACGTTGATATTGCCAATTTTGCAGAGGTCCTCCAAAAAAAAGGCCTTTTGCGGTGTGCACGATATCTCTGGACTGGATCATCCAAAATTCAAATACCAAATAGATTTCATTAATATAATAAATAATCTAGTGATTAATCGAAGGAATAAGCAAAAAAAGTTTTTTGACAAAATGGCGGCTACTCAAAGTCAAAAGTTCGATTTTCGACCAAAATTCCGCTCTTTAATGGTTTATAAAAAATAAGACATTTTTATCGGATGGGGAAATCCTTCGATTAATTACTAAAAAATATAGTTAAGAAGCTTGTGTAAAAATTTCAGACCGATCGGTTAAGCCGTTTCTGAGAAATCTTGCACACCGACTTTGAAAACATGGTTTCGAGAAAAACGCGTTTAAAGTTTTAAAAGCACTTTACTGCGAGATCTCTCGGCGCGCCTTCACTAATGTGTCTATAACTTCGAAAATATTCGTCGGATCGACTTGAAATTTTGTGTGTGTATACTCAGATATATATATATTAAGAAAATGAAATAAAAAAAAAATAAATTTTTTGAAAATCCTAACTGTATATAACCCCATAAGCTTAAGATACCCTGTCCCCTATCTATTTGAAACTTAAGGTTAAGTATCATTTTTAGTGGTAAATCAGTGTTTTTTTAATTTGTTATAGAATATTTAAAAATTTTCCTAATAAAATAAAAATTAATACATTCGGTTATATTAGTAGGGTGAACTTTAGTGTTCAAGGTTCAATGTACATAAATCAAAAGTAAGAAAAAGAATATATTTGAGAAGTAAATCACTAATTTCGAAAATTCTTTTACTTCAAAAATATATTTTCTAACAATAATATTTCACAAAAAGGCTCTGGAGCGAAAGCTTAAGAAGAGTCCAAATTCAAAGTAAATTCGATCTTTTATAGTCTAATCCGTTTTATATGGCAGAAGGAGGAGTAGACATAGCCAAGTTCCTTTTTGTCTGTATATCTGTCTTTACTTTTGCCAGTCTGCCGATCTATCTATCTGTTTGGACCTGTGCATTTCATTTACTTCATTTTTAAAATTTTCAGTCGAAATATAAATATACTATATAACAAAAATATTGCTGCAGTCTCAGCCATGGTACAATAATACAAGGTATCGCCATTGCTCGTTTCTCTGCCAGCGTTTGGTTCTTTATTTGTTTTCTGTATGAATGCGAACGTCGTATCGATAGGTCGTTTATGTTCGGCTACCAACGTCAAAACACAATTTTTTTTTTTTTCATCGTGTGTAACAACAAAATTTTCTCAAAACCAACAACAAAACTACAGGCATTTATATTTTCTGCTCTCTCTCTCTCATCTATCTCTTTCATACACACGTGCAACGAACAAGTTCTTTATTTAATGAAGTAGCGATACCTTGTTTTATTGTACCATGGTCTTAGCTACAAGTTATGCTGTACCAAATTTTTATGAACCCTTTAGTTTTAAATAATAACTAAAGGGTTCATAATAATTATAGTTATAAATAAATAAATAAATAAATAAGTAAATGTCCTATCTCATTTTGTTGGATATAAGACCAACAAGGTTCATTAAATAAATAAAATTTTTACACGAATAGGTAATGTCTTGGTAATTTAGGGATAACTTTGTATGGAGGCTTTATGTTTTTGTGTTGGTTTTTTTTTTAGCAACAAAATAGGTCAGATTATATTTGCTATTTTTATTATAAGAAAATATAAGGTTTTTCATATAAAGAGCCGAATTTTGGAATATAGTTAGATGGGAGTATTTATACATAAAACAGTTTGTATTCCCTTTCCCTATTTTGATATTTTATTGGAATTATCAAAGGCATAAAGTATAATAAATTAAGAGTTCCTAAATTAAGAAACAAAAAAGTTTCTATGCACTTATCAAAATATTCGGGAAGATTTACATGGTTTTAGACAATAATGTAAAATCTTATTTTAAGTTTGCTTGCTCTAACTTCTATAGTCTTCGAGATATTCTGATTCTTACAGCAGACAGAAGAACGGTACTGATCAAATATATATAAAAATTATGGAGTCTATCATGCTTGCTTGTTGCATACGTATACTTTTATTATACCCATTTATTCTGCAGGTACCGAGTATGAAAATTCGTATGACATGTCCATAGTTAAGCATAGCTTTTATAGCATAGAAGTTCAACGCTCATTATACACTTTTAAAATAAAAACTTTTTTAACTCAAAGCATCAAATATAAAACGTTCTGTATATCATATACAGCTCTCAAACAATTGCCTCACTCATTTTTAAGATTTATTTATTTAAAAAAAAATGATGTTAATTTGTTTATTGCATGAGGTGCTGACTGTATGAAACGCATAAATTATTGCCCAGTGAAATGACTAAAGTGGAGCGATGTCTGTCTGTCCGTCTGTCCGTCTGGCGTTTACAACAGTTAAAACTTGTTTTAAATTTTAGAGATATCATTTAAATTGATTTGTTACCAAAGGCATATACAATTTGTATATTTCAATAAAATTTCGGCCATAAATTCATAAAATATTTGTTTTTATTTTATTATGATTTTCTATATATTTTCAATGTAAATTACATTTATCATTTGGTTATTATATTTACTTTGTATTATTTACATACATTGTAATTATTATTTCAGTTGTAATTGCACTGAGAATATTTACAATTTAAACGTGTTGGAATTTCCATTAAACAATTTTTTTTTCTTTAGAATAACTGAAAAAGTGAAACTCAATAATTTACATACAATATAGGAAAATCTGAATTGCGTCTGATGCAAACTTCAAATAAAAACAAGAAATTCTCACAAATTTTTTTTTCATGATTTAAGCCAGATAATCTTTGTAAGCTCTAAATCAATAAATAAATTTTGTATAAAAAAAGAAACCAGTAACATTTTAAAATTTATTAGCCAAATTAAAATTAAATGGCAAAAAAATGAATGCAGTCAAAATATTAAAAAAGTGCCTCAAGCAGTAAAAAAAAATAAAACAAAGACAATGAAAACAAAAATGCTGAATTTGTCAAAAATAAATTTTTGGCTTTTGCGTAAATTTTTGTATTTTTTGAAGGCGCCTGCAGATGCATTGAAAATGAAATAAAATAAATTAAAATTAAAAGAAAAAACTTAATATAAAACCAAAGCTACAATGCTTTTTCAATTAGATATAATATCTTATAATAAGTTATTAGCTGCAACATACTATATAAATCTGCGTACAACTATAAACAATTTAATAAGAAAGATTTGTAGTAAACAGAGAAAAGATTTGTAAGGAAAATATTAAAAAGAAATAAAAACTGCAGTATCTGGGAGGACTATAAACCATAAAATGCTTATTTTTTCTTTGTCACATAAAAAACTCAAATAATTTAAAATAAGCAATCACAGTGATATAATTTGTAAAATTTATAATTCATAATTTGTAAGTCATGAGTCAACTTTCCGAATTGGTTGACTATAAATAATAATTATAGCAGTGAAGTGGGCGAATAAGGCGTCGTAGCGGACAATGAAACAGCGCTGTCCCCGCTTCTTATGTTTTTTCATTTTTATGCATTTATGTTGTTGTTACTGTTCTCATTGAAAATAGTTCATATAAACGTTTCTTTGACCAGACTTTAAAACTGCTAAAATTCATAATTAAACAATAAAGAGGTTGCTAGCTAAATATATAATCTTAAAAGAGAGTTAAAAATGTTCTTAAAAATTTAGAAAATCGCAGTCCGATCTTATTTTAATTTAATTCTGAAGATTTGGCTTGATATAAGAAGTTATTGTATTATTTTTGAAAAAATTAGCTCTACCGAAAAAGGTTGTGTGTCCGTCCGTCCAGACATCTGCGTTGAAAAACCTCGGAGACTGTAAGAGATAGAGCCAGAAAATTTAGACTATCCTAAGCCATCAAGTAATCACTTACAAACTTTTTTTATTCTAACCCTTTTTAAAGGGGTAATCCCCACATAAACCTATACCAAAATGTTGAGCTATCCATGAAAACTTCTGTTTTATGTAATCTAGGAACTTCAAATAAAGTATGGATTATGCCTACAATAGTCCAAATGAAAGATCCCAACATGGGTATAGCTGCAATACAAATGTATCCAATTTTTTTACTTTTTCTATAAAAATCCAACACAAGTACGTAAAAATTGTCTACAGGGTTTCTTGGATCGAGCATACTCGACTTCAGCGTTCTTTCTTAAATTTTATTTTTCTTATTTTTATAAAAACTGGATAATGTGTTACACGCTTAATTTGGAATATATATAAAAGTGGGCGTGGCACATTGATTTTAACATTCAAAGTACGCAGATCCTAGAAAAGCTTTTGTTTAAAATTGCAGCTAATATCTTTAAAACTGACAGACAGACATAGCTAGATCGAATCCTCAACAAGTTGATCAAGAAAATAAATACTTTTTTAGCTTTCGGGTCATGCACATATACCAAATTTTATTTATTTTCAATATTTTATTTTTTCAACATGGCAGATTCTAGTAGCATGTCTACCAAATTTTATTTCTCTCAAAAAACGATGCATTTTTGTATCGATTCCATGGGACCACATCTAAATACGCAAAAATAAGCATCTACAAAATTTCATTGAAATCGAATAAGTTGTTTCGGAAATATTTGATGAACTTATGATCAATTCTAGGGGGGCCACATCCACCACTTCATTTAAGGGTACGAACAACAGTTTACGACGTATTCTCAGATCTGCTGCATATACACACAGAATTTTATATGAATCAATCTACCCGTTTTGGAGGAGTTTAGATATGGTCTGGCGATGGCTTCTTCTATGTGTTACAAACTTGCTGACAAAATGATAATACCTATTTCACACTATGTGTGACAGGTATAAAAATGAAATGTTTCAACTGTTATCAATTCAATTTTGTATTATTTTCTTTGATGTTTGTATCTGTTTTTTTTGTTTTTTTTATTATTGTGCAATGCTAAATTGCAAATTGTTGCTTTGAATTCAATTATTATTGTTTTTTTTTTTCGTTGTTTTTTTTATTGATTGCGTTTTATTAAATTTAATTAATCGTGCGCCCCGTGAGTTATGGGGTCAGCGTGCCTCTCTGAGTTGAACCATGTTGAACTGTGCTGCTTTTTGCCTGGTGATAATTATATTATTAAAATTCTTTTTTTTTTATTTTTTATTTCATTTGAATTTCATTTATATATTTTCTTAATTTATTGTCGTTTTTTATTTAAAACCGCTTAATAAGTCACAAAAATCTTTGTTATTTTAATTGCTCCATTGAAAGTTGAATTTTTTTTTTATTTTTATTATTATTATTTTATGTTATTTTAATCGTTTTATATTTATGGAAAAAATAAAAAAAGATTATGTTATTAAAATATTTTAAATAGTGAGTAATGAAGCAACAACAACAGAGCTGAATACATTTAAATATTATAATTGCAACAACAAAAAATCTGGCGTATATAGTCGACTGCATGATAACCGACTATTTGCATTCTAAAAAACCATTTAAGTCTTCGAAAAATATTGAGAATTTTTTAAAACTCAACCAGAATGATGAGCGGACAGACGTGCAGCTGATGCATAATATTTGAAAGTTAAGTTTAATTTTGATCCATTTTATCTATTCTAGTATTGCAGTTTATAAAAAATTATAATTGAAGTCGCTGAATGCGCTCATTCACAAAACACGCGTCAATTGGATTTATTTTTTTTTTTTTCAATATTATAAAAATATTACTTTTTTTTGTTTTTTTTGTGCTGTGCCAGCATATTTGATTTTAATTTTTGTCGACGAAAATTGTAAGCTTTTGAACATTGGGGCAAGCGGTATGTTGGGACTGTATACCATATCTCTGCTGCTGTTGTGTTCTAACCGCAACCAGTTTAGTTCCGTATATACGAGTATGTATGTATGTGCTTGTACATAAGTCATTGCTATACGATACGTGCAATTGGCGGGTGCTGTCGTTATGGCGCTCATGAGCACGTACAGCAATTTAAATTTATATTTCAAACTTATAAACAATACACATAATAAATTCTTTGCATTTTATTTTCATTTCTTTCTTTCAAGTTTTATTATTATTTTATTATTATTTTTTTGTTCATTTTAAGTAGTATTTTTTATTTATTATTAAAAATATTAAAAATGTTTGGCATTCTGAGTGTAATTGTCACAGAATGTTGTACCGTAATTCGGTCAAACATCACACAATAGTCATCATCATCATTATTATTATTTTTATTGGCAATAGAAGAAGCAGCAGCAGCATCATCATTATCATCTTCATCCACTTTGACTTGATTATGCACAGCATGAACGCAATTGTTGCGCTGGAATTCATTTTGCATTGCTTGACATTTTGTTTTCACAGAGTTCATTGATCGTCAGCAATAGTCACCAGTTCAAGGCAGCTGGCCGTCAGTAGATAATAATATTTCTTATATTGGGTCAGTGTGCGCTACATATTCGAAAAGTCTGCTCGATTTTTTTTTCATTTTTTTTTTGTGTTTATGTTTTGCGGTTGATATTAAATGCAATTGCTAAATAAAGAAATTATATTAGGTCAAAAGCCTTTTATATATTTTTTTTTTTGGTGCTTTATATATATATATATATATATATATATATATATATATAATTGTTTCATTTTAAGTATGCAAATCGTTACTATAGTACAATTACCAAATCAAATCAAGGCTTTTACATTATTATAAAACTATCAAACCAATCAAATCAATCAAAGATAAACCCATAATGCTGCCTCAATGTTGTTCCCTATCCCATTCTTACATTGTCATGACCTACAAAAGCTGACGCGTCTGGCTCTGAAACAGCCTAGGACAGTCGCTGACTAGAACTGGGTAAACTCTGCTTCAGCAGTGACCATATTATTGACGAGACTGCGTGGGTCAATCCCTGACTGGATCATGAGAGACAGTTGTTGAACAACCTGTGGGAATCAATTACTGACCAACTTCTGTGAATCAACCACTACTACTAGATCATCTAAAATTTACTTTATCAAACAATATTATAAATAAACTGTTTGAGAATGACAAACTAGCTAGCTCGTAGATCAATTGTAACTAAATACAGTGCAACAGACCGAACTAGTCATGACTGTGGCACTGTACGAGCTAGTCAATCTGGGTAAATATTTAAAAAAAGGGTCACTTGGCATTTGGTTAAGTCTGCAACAAGCCTCAAAAAAAAAAAATAAAGTCAGTCAGCCCGGTCAATTGACCCGAGCTAGTACTGCTGGGAATTTAGATAAATATATTCTGAATCTCTTGTTTTCTTTCTCATTGCAAAAAAAAAAAAGGTTTCGCTGAATGACATTAGGTCCCCTTTGAAATATAGTTAGAAGAATAGATTGTATAAAAATTTGTTGGGATTTTAGGTCACCGAATCAATTGAGTTGACGCACGAATGGACGGGAATATTTATAAACAGATGGATTTGGCTAGATCGATAAGGTTTTCGATGATCTTAACATGTAAATATGATCACCCAATCATCAACAGCGGCGTGAATAATATTTTGCAAAAGGGGTGACAGTGAAAAACGAACCGATAGAACCCACTTATAGATCAACTTTTTAGCTAAAAATACAGAAATTAAGATAATTTTATTAGAAAACTCAGAAAGTGAGTGGTGAGTAGTTATGAAGTCTAGATGCTATATTGGCCCGATGCTCATCATTTCAAGTGTCTTCATCCTACTTGGAGTGAATAGGCTAATAAATAATAATTTTTTTTTTTCAAATAAAAACTCGAAAATAGACAGTAGCTGTGTATGGTCGCTATAATTAGAAGTGAGTGATTGTCAAACTGTATGTAACCATTGTTGAGAAAAGCTTATATTTTAAACTTCAGGGGAATATCTTCTCAACTGAGCGAATATAGTTTGTTGAATATATATCACACATGTCTAGATCGATTCGCTTCGTCAAGTTATTCCAAAAAAATATGTACTTTGCTGAGTAGACGATGCCTTCTTTAATGCATTACAAACTCTTCGACAAACTAATAAAACACGTTCACACTATGTGCGTCGAATATAAAGATCTCAATTAGCTAATTTTGCAATAATTTGGCATATTTAATCTATTAAATAAAATTACAATATTAGTTTAGCAATTAAAATAAAATAATGTAATAGTCTCGTTATTTCAAAGTATTACTATGCAAGCTACTTTGCACTTTGATAGTTAATTAACGACTAAAGTTGCAGTATTTTAGTTTATACTCGTACACATTTGAATTCAATAATTGGCTTCAACTCAAGCCGTTTTTTTTTTCTTGGAAGAAGAAATTAAAAACATATGTTTGCATTTTTGTATCACGTTAAATCTGCACGATAATCTAGCAGTATCTAAACAGTAAACCATACTAAAGCATGAATATTAATTATTAATGACTTCACTTGATTGAGTTTTGCTTGTAAGTTTAATTATATAAAGTTCATTTAGATTTAAATTAATAATCTTAGATATCATAGGTATATAATGATAGAGTTACATTGTGTTATGATTGAAAACATAGATAAGCTTGTTAAGTTTGATTCTAATGCAATATTATGTTGCCATATTTTTCATATAATTCATATTATAATATATATTATAATTTGTATCAATGGGCGAGGGCATAACCCCATAAAATCGATATAGAAATTCGTCATATCGGTGGTACCGGGAACAGCATAGACTTTTGGAAATAGTTTGGGGCGTAGGCATTTTTGAAAGCATTTGAGCAACAGAAATGAATCTCAGTGTACTTGTTAATTGGAATCGGAGAAGATTGATTCATTGGAGAGATGTATGGAAATAACATAAGTTACATATAAGCAATGTACAAAAACTTTGTATTTAAAAGAATATCCAAAAAGACCACGTAGGTCACTCCATAAAGTGAGAATGAAATCACCAACTCTACTCACCTTTTATTTTTTTTTTCTAATTTTTAAATTATTTTGTTAAATGTTGAGAAAGAAAAGAAAAACCCGATAAATTTCAAAAACTTCTGCGTCCTAAATAATCGAAGAAAAAAATATATCAGTCCTAAGATGCCAAGATTTTAAAAACCCTGGTCCCAAAATCCCTTTACTGAAAATACGGAAGACAACGCTAAAGTCGTGTCTGCTCAACTGCAAAATACGCTAAATTCAATATTTATGTACCTTAAGTTAAGTTCTACTTTGGTACCATACCATATTGGATTGTATTTTTATACAAAATCTCAAAAAAAAACCAGAACAAGCAAAAACGTTAACTTCGGTAACACCGAAGCTCAAATACTCGCCACATGAAACTTTTTATCATTTTCTTTAAAAAATAAAACAATGGAATGTGAGTTTTTATTTGGGGTATATTTTATAGTGGCCTGATCCTTGTCATGTCGATAGCATATTAATAGGATTACCGTAGAAATGATTTTACCCAGATTGGAGTGAATATATCCATAAATAAGAACTATTTTCAAACAAAATTTGAAAAATGGGTGCTAGGTCTGTATGGAGGCCATATCAAAAAAGTGGGGGTGATACCTTTCTTTTGATATTTTATGCCATTAGAAGTATTTTTTTGTCCATTTTGTAGTAAATACATTTATAAATACAATCTATTTTCATACAAAAAATCGGGAAAAAGTGGTAAGTTTGTATGGGGGCTATATCTAAAAATGGTCATGGCACCTTGGTTCTGACATACAAACTGTCTAGAAGCACAAAAAGCTTAAGTTTTAAATTTCAGGTCAATATCTTTCCGAAACTTTCCCAGAAAAACGCATAGCAACAGACGGACAGACAGACAGATAGACGGACATGGGTGAATCGATTCGTCTCGTCGCCATTTTCCGAAAACTCCTTTAATGCGTTACAAACTTTCCGATAAACTTATATAAACATGGAATACATTTGTATGGTGGCTTTACCTGAAATTTGTTTGGTCCTACCCATTATTGGTTATTTAATTAAGACTATCTTAGGCATAATTTATACTTAATTTTATGTTCCTAAAATAAGAAATAAAGATGTTTTTATGCAAAAATCCAGATTTTTGTATTTTTGTTACAAAATAGGTGGCCCTAGCTCTTATAGTCTCCGAGGTAATCTCTCTCATACGGCAGACAGCAGGACAGACGGACGGACATATCTAGATACTCGATCGATTCTTCTATCAATGCTGATCAAGAATATATGTATATACTTTATAGGGTCTACCATGTCTCCTCCTGCCTGTTACATACATTTGCGCAAACTTAATATAACCTTTTAACCCTCGGGTAGGGAGCGTTAAAAATATGCTTGATTGCAAAGGCTGGTGTCACAAAAAAATATTTGAAAATAAACTATTTGCAACACCTGAACAAGGCCGGCTATTTCGCCAATTTAAATTTATTAATTTAGTTCTAGTCACTTCACAATTTTGTTAATTTTGATTGTCGAAATTCTCTGATTGAATTTTTTTAAAATACCCAATATACCCTTTGTTGGATCTCCCATGCCTCTAACTGCATTTTTCCAGAGGTTTCAGAAACAGATACAAAAAGACTTTGACAATAAACAAACATTTGCATCACTACAATGCATCAAAATCACTTAAACTGCACAGAAATCAATCAAATGATTAACTTGACATAAATTAATTAAACGTTTTGAGCACTTTTGTTTTGATTGGCGGTAAATAGTTTGAATTATAATTAAATTTTTTTTTAATAAATTCAGAATCGAGTATGTCAATTCAATTTAATTTTAACATGAAACTATTTTTTTCATTGTTTTTATTTATTTAAATATTTGAATATTTTAAACATAAAAAGTTAACATTTTTTTTTAAATAAAATAAAATGAAATAATTTCGAAGAATTTGTTGCTGTCATTTTTAATTGTTTTAATTGTTGCTTGTCATTTGTTTTTAATTAATTGCATTTTATTACCGCTCGTTAACTGCCATTTTTGACAGTTGTTAATACTGACCAAAAACGTTCTGTCCGTCCGTCTATAGGCTTATAGCGTATGCAGTACATGAATAAGACAGAATACGATGACTACGCTGAAAGTTACTCATGGAATCATTGACTTTTAATTAATTTATTTGTTTAAATATTGCTTTTATCCTCAAACGTTTTCGATTTTAATTTTTCGTATTCGTTGAACAAACACTCACAAAACTCATTCATTACCAAATTTATTGCTGAATACTGCATTCAATTCGTTATTCCATAAAAAAATAATAATAATAACAACAAAGTCATAGAACGCAGATACACACGTAGTTCTTTAATGGGCAATTATCTATTTGTTTGCAACGTTAATAGTTACAATAGCTGAAATAGAGTTCATATCGAAGTAAAACTGAATGACATATTAAATTGTCCGAATGTGTTTAATTCAAAATAAATTGCATTTGAAAATTACTTGCAGTGCTCATCTCATTTTTATGAATGAAACAGGAAATCTCAGTGTATTCATTTTTTCTGTTTTACTCATTGCAGTACACAGAAATAAGTAAAAATGTATTTTGTAGATACTTTAATCGTTTTTATTGTGTTTGTATTTCGTGCTTGTTGAAATTTGATTTTTTTTTTTTGTTGTTGTTATTTTTGCCGCATTCCAATAAAAGTTTTTGATGACACCAAATTATGACCGAACAATCTGGGATATAAAAGCGAGTGTGTGTATTTTATGATGCCACACGCAATACTTACAATTAGATACAAATCCTCATGCACACACACACACACTCACACACACTCAAATATGACTAAGTACTGACATAATCGACACCTGTTATTGTTGCGAAAATATGCGAGTTTTTATCGCTTATTAAATTAAGTTTTTTCTCTTTTGCATTTTATGCGAAAATAATTGAATAAGCAGAATTAATATAATTTTATGTTCGATCATAAAACTGCCACAATCAAAAAGAGAAATTCTGGTGTTATAATTTAAAAAATATAATTTGATGACTATGGCGAATATTCTCTAAGGTCAAATGAAAATTTTATATATGATTCAAGGACTGAAAATTATTATAAAACAAAAATATTAAATTTTTTAAAAATAATTTTTTATTGCTTTTTTAAATTAAATTAAAATCATGAAAAACAAGAAAGAATGCTGAAGTCGAGTTTGCTCGGCTTTATTATATTGGATTTTTATACAAAAAAAGTAAAAGGATTGAGATAAATTTGTTAGTTCCAGACTCATATTGAGATATTTCATTTAGACTATTGTGGGCATACTCCAACACAGAAGTATATATGAAAAAATTAAAATACTTGGTTTAGGCTTGTATGGAGCTTACCCCTTATAATGGAACTAGAGAAAATCGTTTGCAAGTGATCACTTGACGATTTAGGAGAGTCTAAGCTTCGAATATGGTGGCCCTGTCTTTTATAGTCTTCGAGATAATGGTTTTCAAACAGACGGACGGGCAAACATATAGTATAATATATACATAGCTTTGCTGATCAAGAATATATTGGGTTGTTCAATAAGTAATGTCGTATTTTTTCTATAGATGGCGAGTCTTTAACATATCTTAGGTTGTACTAATCGCATCGGGTCATCCTGTACAGCGATTTAAAGAGGGCACCCTGTGCTACAAGTGTTTCTTTGACTGTGTTGTGAACACATGTTTCAGTCTCAAGTTAAAGCGCGCCAAAGATGGAGTCAACCAAGCAAGAAATTCGCCATATTTACATTTTTACTACCTCTGATTGTGAGATAAAAATTCAACGAAGGCGGCCGAAAAAATTTATGGGCCCGATGTTGTAACGATTCGCACAGCACAGCGTTGGTTCAATCGATTTCGTTCTGGTGTAGTGGATGTCAAAGACCCCGTACTGGTAGGCCAATCCTCGTAGAAACCGATAAAATAGTCGAAATCATCCAAGTGGACCGGCATGTTAGCACTCGTTCGATTGGCCAGGAACTGTGTATAAGACATAAAACTATTTGGAACCATTTGCCGAAGATTGGATTTCATAAAAGCTAGATGTTTGGGTGCCACACGAATTAACGCAAAAAAATCTTTTGGATCGCATAAACGCTTGAGATACGCTTCTGAAACGGAACGAATTCGACCCATTTTAAAAGCGGATGGTGACTGGAGATGAAAAGTGGATCACTTACGATAACGTCCAGCGAAAAGGTCGAGGTTGTAGCGCGGCAAGCCGACCCAAACCATCGCCAAGCCCGGATTGACGGACAGGAAGGTTTTGCTGTGTGTGTGGTGGGATTGAAAGGGAATCATCCACTTTGAGCTGCTCATAGTTTCCTTGTTTTGGTTTCTGTTTGAACTATTTAAAAAAAGGTTATCATTCTTAATGAAAATGTATTTAATTTTGTTGAAATTTAAACCGCTAGTAGAACACTTTTTATTTCAAGCTCTTCAATTTCAACAAATTGAATGTTATATATGTATGCATATGTTGAGAGTAAGTTACAAATTGAACATTCAACAAACAACGAAGATATTTTTTGGTAAAAGATTTCAAGTTAAAAAAATATAAAAAAACACGAACTTTTTTGATGCAATTTGTTTGATTGAAGTCAAACATTGATACAGAAAAAGAGAATAACTGAAATGAAGCGTTTAAAACTCAAAATCGAAATGCAGCCATTTTAGTGTGCGTGTTTGTGTGTGTGTGTGTGTGTGTGTGTGTGTGTGTAACTCAATATACGCGCATCTGTTTGACAGATACAAATAATACAAACAAGTTGAAAAGAGTTTTCGTAAGCAATTTACTAAAATCTCATTTATTTGTATAACGAAATAAGTTTTCAGCAAATGCAGAACGATGATGACGACAACGACGAATGGCACAATGTACTCATACAATATCAGCAGCTATGCTACTTTTTAAAGCTACAATACAATATATACATTTTTTTTTTGCCCTAAATACTCGTATTTTCCCAAACTTTTGCAAAATTTTCTGACATATTGTAGTGCGCTACTTTTGTGTAGTTCGTTTGGTCATGCAGTAAAATACTCTCTCTCATATGCAATGAAAATTACTAATGCAAAATGTTATACATATTTGTTTTCGTCCATAAGTTTATTATTATGCTGCTCCTTCTTCTTCTTCTTCATCATCGAGTTTTGTTTGCCACAGCTGCAGCCATGGTTTGCCACTAATGAAGCTGCATGCTGACTTAAAGTTATAAATTATGCTCGAAATTATTCAGTTAAATAAATGTACAAACCAAATACTTATAAAATACAATAATAAGTCTGACTTTGCAAATGTTCACATTCACATATTAACGAGGTTATAACTAAAAGTTTGTAACATTGAACTCCAGAGACGAATTTGAAACTTTTACTCATTTTAATCGAATATAATTTATACATTTGGTTTAGGTTGTTCAGATAGTCAGGCACTTTGGCAGTTTAGTAGAACTGCCAGATTAATATTTACACAGACGGTTCCAAACTCGAGGGAAGGATAGGAGGAGGTATTTTTTCACCGGATCCGGAGATTAGAGAAACCTGAAATGATTTTCGTACACGAAGTTATGCATTATCTGGGGCACCATCCAGGTTATAGGCAAAAAGCACACATCTTCTCGGATAGTAACGCTGCCCTAAAAGCACTTGACTCTTACAATAATACATAAAACTATCTCCCAGTGCCGCACATCTCTCAACGATATGGCTGAGCAATGGGAAATTTGCCCCTCACATGGGTTCCAGGTCAACAAGATACATTTGGTAATGGCGAAGCAGATAGATTGGCCAGAAAGGTACAAATTCCATTATTCCTTCTAGGAGGAGTTCGACTGGAGTTCCCTTGGTCTCTCTGAAGTTGCGAGTGAAAGAGGAAATAATCAGAATGGCAGAGACTAGATGGACCACAAACCCAAAATGTTATATCTCGAGACTAACGTGGCCAGAGTATAGCACTAAACGAACAGCCCAACTCATGCGGCATAATAGACAGACCCTATCCATGTTGGTAGGCGCTCTCATGGGACACTGCCTGATGGGAAGACATGCTGTACGACTAGGGGTAGCATCAATTGAATTCTGTAGGAACGGTAGAAACGAGGAAGAGGAGGAGAGAGTAGAACACTTTCTTAGCCACTGCCCAGCCCTTTGGGAGAATAAGGTTTTCCGCACTTGGTATTGTATCAGTCAAGATTGGCGCTGTTTGGTCTAGGTGATGTCGCGAGAATTCAAATCTTACCTTTCCTAACCTAACCTAACCTACGTGTTCATGCAAAAAATCGAATCTCACCCTTGCCCCATCAGCCCATGCACAGCAATGATGTTTTGTGGCACAACAATCGATTTTTGACTACCTTCACCGGACTTCGTCGACATCCAAAGTACGATTACGATTGAATTCAGTATACCAGCGATGTACCTTGGCTTTTTTGATGGTGCCTCATCGCCACATTCACATTCTTGTTGAGGTAATCCACGTCGAAAGTTGTGAAAAACATTCCAACGAAAACCTTCTCTTCGAAAATATCATTTTTTTTTTTTCAAATAGCACCTCGTTTTGATGAGGTTCAAACTATTTCAACACGAATTCACTTCGAATTTAATCATTAGCAATAAAAAATTTTTAAATTAGTTTGCTTTTAAAAATAACAACTTTTTTTCTTCTCCTTCATCCTTTTAGTCTATTTTCGTTTTGGTCGCACATTTAACACTAAAAATACCAAACATTCAAAAAATTGTTTACACACTTCCTGGTTAAGTTTTTCAACACTGGTTCTGCCATTCTGCATGACATTTTATGTAGTCAGGGGTCTAGATCTGGCAAGTTGAGCAGATTTTTTCCCCAAATTTTTTTTATTTTTTGATCAAAATTTGACCTGCCAAACTGCTAAAGTGCGTGACTATTTCAATTGTATAGAAAAGGGCGTATCTTTTGTAAAGCTCTATATTGCAAAACATTTAAGGTTACTCTCGCATATTTGTCTATCGCATACATATTTGCACATGAAAATGGCTTTTATTAAATTTCATTTCTTTGTTTGTTCTCTTCATGCCAAATGCTTATATAAAAACAAAAATAATAATAATAATATTATTTTTTCCGAGCCAACACGACGTATGCGTAATATTCAATTAATTCGATTTCGTGGCTTTTAGAGTCAATTAAAATCAAGTGTATTGGCTGTATCTATGCATTTACAATACATATGTACTTGTATTTGTATAATTGCGAATTTATATAAAAGCAATTTCCTGTTCAATGCTTGTTGAACTTTGCCACTTGAATTTATGAGTACAGCTCCAATGTCAACATAAACGAAGAAATAGAATGGCAAGGCATGGAATAGAATGGAAAGCGCACAAAACTTAATAAATTAAATATTGCTGACTGCAGTTCAAATTATACATTTTCTATGTATATTTTCATTTGCTAATATTACATTTGGTCTTTGCATTTTCTTATAACTTTTGCTTTTGCTTTTGCAGTTTTACAAACTAATTAAAAGTTGAGCACTTCCTACTTTTAGATACATTCGCTGCGTTGTTTTCATCGTCGTCGAAGACAGTTGCTTTCATTAAAGTTTTTTAATTCATTTAATTTTTTGTTTGTTTATTTATTTTTTCTTAAAAATTTATTTGCATAATACGCGTAGATTGCAGCATGCAGCACAATTCTTAACTTTGTTGCCCAAGTGTAAACAGGATGCAGGATCGCTTCTTGATGTACATAAAAAGCGCTTCAACAGCAGCAAAAAGTTCTTTTACTGCTGCTGTAGCTGCTGTGTGTGGTGTAAGTTTAGTCAGAATGTTTGCTTGCAATACGCGTAAATTATAAATAAACTTAAGAGTTGATTTACTTTGTAACCTGAACTTGGTGTGTGTGTGTGTGCAGTTTCTGTGTAGCAACAATGGCGGTAATGGCGTACGGAAGTGCTGGTTTGTGGCTTTCATTTTTATTTATTTTAATTTATATTTATATCTGCTTTTGCAACTAATGAACTTCTTTCTATTTGCGCAATTTAATGAAGTGCAAAGTGCAGTCAAAGCGTTAAAAAAAGATAGAAAAAACTAATCAAGAAAACTCTTGAAAAATATCGAAAATTTATGCTGCAGTTGTAACTTGCTAGCTTAAGGATTATTTGCTTAAGCGGATTTACTACATTTCAACTTCTGTGTTTTCTTTTCTTTTTTCGGTTTCTTTCTTGCTTCCTTTTTGTCAGCATATCCTTGAAATTCTTACATTGATGCTGTCTGTTTGACTGCCACTCAAGATGGCTAAAAGCTAAAAATGTAAACTTTTTTTTCCTTTTTTTTTTTTTTGCTAATTCTTTTTCATTGCAAAAGGTGCTTTAGTTCTGAAATTCTTATTTACCATCCCATTTTACTCAGCCATGCTGTAATTTTAGCCAAATTTGCATACTTTTCGTAGCATTGAATTTGCTATGCTCTTTTCTGAGTGCTTCGTTGACTTTAACACTTTCGTTTTGAGCTTTTTCAAAATGTGTCAGAAAAGTCTAAGAAATAAAAAAAAAAAAAAAAAAAAAAAAAAACAAGAAAAGCGTTAGCTTCGGTAGAACCGAAGCTCAAATACCCACCACACAAAATTTGTATAATCATCAGTGACGTACATTATTTTCCCCAAACAGGTTGGGTGGGGACATCTCAAGTTGGGGCTCATATTAGAAGTATATATGTAAAATTTTACATAACATAACAAAAAATTTCTTGAAAAAATAAAAAAAGTAGAAGGTTGTATAGGGTCTGTAAGTTATAGCGACCCGATCCTTGTCATATCGGTAGTACATTTAAAGGATGACAGTAGGAGTGATTTTATCCAGATTGGAGTGAATATCTTCATAAATAAGAACTTCTTTCTTACAAAATTGGGTGGTATATTTGTATGGGGACTACACCTCTAAATGAGCGTTGGATCTTGGTATTAATATTAGATGACATAGAAAGTGTTTTTAATCAATTCATAGCAAATACATTCCTAAATTATAACTATTTTCATAAAAAAATCGAAAAAAACGTGGTAAATTCGTATGGGGGCTATACCCGGAAATGGGCGTGGCACTTTGATTTAAACATTAGATGACTTTAGAAGTGTTTTCACCTTATTTGAAGTGAATTCATTCATAAATAAATACTATTTTCATATAAAAACTTAAAAAAAGCTGTAAGTTTGTATGGGGGGCTATACCTAAAAATGGGCGTGGTTTTAACATACAAAGTAGTCATTCCCGAGAAAACCTTAAGTTTCAAATTTCAGCTCAATATCTTAATATCTTCACCGAAAAAAATGCGAAGAAATAAACAGACAGACAGACGGACAGACACACGGACAGACAGACAGACGGACATGGCTAGATCGATTCGTCTCGTCGAGCTGATCAATAATATATATACTTTATGTTGTCTCCGATGCCTCCTTTAATGCGTTACAAACTTTCCGACAAACTGAATATACCCTTCACACTATGTGTGGCGGGTATAAAAAAAACAAGGAAAAGTTTTGACTTCGATAAAACCGAAGCTTAAAAACCCGTCACGCGATGATTAGACTAACTTTTTGGGAATGAGTATGTAAGCTCACTTTGTATGGGCGCTATATGCTACAATGATCCTATTTCAATCTAATATACTACTGTGAACATGGGTTGCTAAAAGAAGTATTTTGACCATATTTGAAACAAATCGCTTTAAAAATAATCCATTTTTCATATAAAAACTCAAAAATTGGCGAAAGATTTGTATGGAGCCTATATGCTATAGTACTACTACCACCACCATGGGTCCATTTCTAAGCATGGGTTGCTATTAGAAGTAATGTTAACAAAAAGCGTGATTTTTAAGCCGCAGTCTTGAAAATCACAGTGACTGCAAACAGTGATAAAAAGTAAGAACGCAAAACTGAACATGTTTACAGCGGTACAAATGAATCGCAAATCATCACTTTCGATTTTTAAGTCACTGTGAAAAAATCACCGAAAGGGATTAGAAGTGTTTTTACCATATTTGATACAAATCGCTTCATAAATAAATGGTTTTTCATTAAAAAAAAAACCTGAAAAACTTGCATGGGGGCTATGGTAACAAATGGATTACAAATTGATTTAAACACTTCAACTGCATAGGGCGGAAAAAAAGCTTAAATTTCGACTTTCAGTTAAATATGTTTAAAACTTAGTGAATGAAACATATAAATACAGACGGACAGACAGACAGACGGACATGTTCAGATCGGCGCATCTCGTTGTCCTGAACGGCATACTGTGGACATTTTACAAAGTAAATTTGTTTGTAAAAGGAAAAATCTTTATTAATGCTTGTAAATCAATTTCATTCCCTTCTAAGTAAACTCCTTCCGATAAAATACACTTATGCCAACGTTTTTCCAATCCTCGAAACATGCCAAATAGTCCCTTTCCGGTATTGCCATCAGCACCTTCTTCGATTCAGCTTTTATCTCCTTAATCGACTCGAAACGCGTTTCCCGGAGTGGTCTCTTGAGTTTTGGGAAAAGCCTGAAGTCACACGGAGCCAAATCAGGTGAATAGGATGGTTGCGGAACGATATTGGTTGCATTTTTGGCAAAAAAAATCACGAAGAATCGACGCTGTTTTTCAACAATATACACCATTTTTGGTACCAATCGAAACTTGACACGTTTGAGGCCCAAAACAGCTTTGAAAATGGTGTTAATCGATCCTTTTGATACGAAAAATTCATCAGCAATGGATCTTATACCTAATCGACGGTGTGCATGCAATAATTCTTTTACTTTTTGGATGTGAGCATCGTCCGTTGCCCACAGTAGTACATACTTTATAGAGTCTAACATAAAATGTCTCCTTTAATGCGTCACAAACTTTCTGACAAACTGAAAGGAAATGCAAAGCTTTACTTAAAGCAGCCAAAAAGTAATTCAAACTTCTTCAAATTCTAAATAGTTTCGCTACTGAGCGCAAGTTAAACTAAAAAAAAAAAGCAGCTTCTTCAATGCAATCGTTTAAACTGAATAAGCGTGTATCTGTAACTGTGTTCAGTCAGTCAGTGTTACATTAGGCAACTTTTATTGTATAATTTATGTTGAAAGCCAATTCTAGCAAACAAACGAAGAGACAGACGGACAGACAGACCGACAAAACGAGAGTAAACTCATATAAAATACAAAATAAAAACCACAAAAAAAAAATAAAAACGCGCACTAAATTCAGCTAAAGTAAATAAAAAATACCACTGAAAGTGACATGTTCATGCCAAAGGATTACAAGCATAAAAATCTGCAGAAACATTCGCGAAGGGTGGCCTGGCCTGGCCTGACAAGCAGATACATAGACTGCGAGACAAGCGAAAATGAACGACCATTGTTAGTGTGACAGCTGGCTGGCTGTGTGGCATTCGTAAAAGTTTAGCGGAAACAACTTCATTTCAAAAGTGTTGAAAAAAATGTAATGTAGCATGTAGCATGTTTAGGCATAGAAAAAAAAGTACTATGCTGTATACGAATTAAAATGTCAAGCAAATGTCTATCTAAAATTAAGCATGTAGCCACTATTATTTAGGCATATTGCCTTAAAGGCTTTGAGATAATTCGTCAAAAAGTTGTGAAAAACTTAGTTACTTTTATAAAATAAAAATGAAATTAGATAAAGATACATTTAGGCATTCTATAAGATACTTTTGACAGCAAAAACGAATGTTATTAATTAATACAATTTTAGATACATTTTATACTTCAGACACCTCAGTCAGCTTAAGCTTGACAAGATAATCAAGTGATTGTGGTAAATTATGCAATACAAAATACATAACACAATATTTTAAATTATACAAGCAACCAAAACCTCAGTAAAACCTCAAAGGCACTCATAGTAACACTTTCGGGTTTAAATCGTACGCATAAATTATTTACATTGTAGCTAAATAAGCAAACAAAATAAGGAAAATTTAAGCAAAAAAAAAAAAGATAAGTAAAATTGTGACAGTGATTTGCTATGATCAAACGAAACTAAAACAACAACAACAAAGAAAAAAAAAAAACGAAATGTATCTATTGACGAGAATGATGACAAATTCTTAGTCGAGATTTTTTATTTGTTGTTTTTTTTGTGCTGTCAAGGATGTTCTAGTGTTGTAGTTGTAGTTGTGTTTAGGTTGAGCGCTCTATTTACAAAGCGACCCTCAGAATTTTTGCTTGAATAAGCTTTAAATATTTGATTTTCTTTTTTTTTTTCTTTCTTTCTGTTTGAATGAATGACTGACTGACTTGCTAAGCAATCATCTAACTACACACACACACACATATACACAAAGTATCTTTTGATGTGTAGTTGTACAAATGCATGTATCTATTATATAAAATATATCAGTGAAGCGTGAGTGTTTTCTTTTTGCGGTTGCATGCTGTGAATATCATTTTTTTTATAGAAATGCTTTTTGATAAGAAACAGAAAAAGTGTGACAGATTTGTCGAAAGTTTTTGTTCGCCATTAAAAAAAAAAAAAAAAAAAATTATAAAAAAAGACAAAAGAAAAAATGTGAAAACAAAAACCGCAGAATCTCTCATGTGTAACTGCTTTAAAGATGAACACCTCATCTCTCAAAAGTGCTACTGTAGTTCAGCAACTCAGTGCATAGCCAAGCATCAATTACATTTTGTAGACTGTCAGATAGGCAAGCTTTGGCTGCTTTGTCTCTGTGTGAAAATGTAGCAGATTGAGTGGCAACTCAATTGCCTTTTTAATGTTGCACTTAAGCTTAGCCCAAAAGAAATGTCCATTAATTGACTTGTCTGTTTCTCGCAAGCGTCTACCGCCGAATCGCATTTCGACTCAAATCGATTCTTTTCTGCGTTTGGCATTTGGTATTTTCTTTAATTGCAACTTGCGCTACGCTTACTTTCGCACATCACACTTTGCAATATAATTGGATCCGGAGAGGAAAAGAGTTTGAGATGGTGAATAAGTAAAACAAAAATGCAGCGTATGTCTGTCCGTCTGTCTGTCTAACTGTCTATCCGTCTGTAGTAATACGTTTCATTTTTCTCAACTTTAAAGAAATGAACTGAAACTCAAAACCGAAAATTTGGTAAAAATAATTTTATTTTCCATCCACGTGAACACTACAGATTTTATGTGGGATAGGGGTAACTCCTTAAGAGGAAATTCGCATAAAAATTTATAAAAACTACCACGCGAGAGTTTCGAATTTTCTAGTTTTCTCTTATAGATTTTTTTTCAAGCCGTTTTGTAAAGAGCAAAAGAAATATGAATTTGGTGCAGTTCACGAGTTCCCTGTATTTCTTCAAGTTTAATAAGAATCTGAATAAAAATATTTCAGCTATTTTGTCCTAGCAATATTTCAAGCCATAAGCTTCTACGAAACAATGTACACAGCCTTCTGCGTTTATATTCTCGTATACACTTAGCTTCAAGAAATCATATGTTTAAGGAAAATGTCTACAGATACTAAAATTTCAAGCTTCCAAAACATCAAAAATTGAAATCCTTCCAGATTGTAATCCCAAGATAATGAAAAGTCAAATGTTCGGGTTTCAATTCTTTTTCTTAAAAAAAAAAAAAAAAAATAGGTAAAACGCTGTAGTCAAATATGCTCGAATGCAACGTATTTCATACAAAACCTTAAAACATGGGTTATATTTGGATGGGGGGCTATACCTAAAATTTGTTTTTTTTTTTTTTTGGGTCTATTTCATTGGGATAATCATAGGCATAGTTTATCCTAATATAGACATCCTAGAAAAAGAAACAATGACGTTTTATACAAAAACCCAAAATGCTTGGATAAATTTGTATGGGTGGCACCTCTTAAAATTTTTCTAGAGACCGTTTGCAAGTGCACACTTGATGGCTTAGAGAGTCTAAGTTACAAATATGGAAGCTCCATCATAAATATATATATATATATATATACTTTATAGGATCTATCTATCCTCCTTCTCTCTGTTCCATACATTCGCACAAACTCAATAGTACACCCTTTTTCCTTTAGATACATGGTATAAAAAAAGTTGAAATTGCTGGGAAGTCTTATTGTAGGGATTGTAGGTCTATTCGATTAATACAAAACCGCATATTTGAAATTTGTGGAACACTCCCAAAATCTGGACTTATAGTATGGTTAAAAAACGGAGTTTTCCACTTTTTCACTTATTTGGCAATAACTCAGTCAAGTTCCGAATCAAATTTGAATGCGAATCAAGGGAAATAAAATGTTTTGATTTTATTTTTAAGTTTTTCAACTTTACCGATGTTTGGTTAAACTATTTCGTTTGAAAGCTATGTCTACAGTTAATGGTTTTAATAATACGCACATTTACAAGTAAAATGGCGGTTTGATGAGAAAAATTCTTTTAATAATTGAAGAAGTTTTACAAAATTACACTTTGTAAAAATTTTTCTTAAAAAGTTTTAAATTGTCTAAATTTTCTAAAAAAAAAAAAAAAAATAGACTTCTTCTAAAACCAAACTTGTGAGAAAATTTCACTTTTTAACAAAAAAGAAAATATGTTTTTTTTTTTTTAACTAAAAAAAATTGTTAAAAAGTGTAATTTTGATAAAAATTTTGTAATTAGAAAAAAGCGACCAAGCATTGATAAAATTAAAAAAAATGTTTGAAAATAAAGAAAAAAACAAGTTTTTCCTTAAAAAATACACACAGAAAGGATTTGAAATGTTATACATATATGTATACTGGTCGGAAGGTACAAGTTTTTTTCTTTTCCATAACAGGTTAAAAATAAAATTTTGATTCTTAATTAACTGAGTTTTTCCCACATAAGTGAAAAAAGATAAAAATAGTTTTTTGGGAGTGTTTCGAAAATTCCAAATATGCAGTTTTCTTTTACTCGAATAGACCTACACACTCCACCATAAGACTTCCCAGCTATTTCAACTTTTTTTCATAAAATTGAAATAAACGAAATTTGAATGTACATAATCTCGTGAAAACATTCAGGTTAGGTCTGTGTGATTGTTGGAAATAATCGATTGTTGATGATTAATTATGATTATCACGAAAATTTTTTAACATGTATTTGATATTATTATTTTTGATGATCTTGATTTCAATTAAAATAGTTTATAAGTGGAAACAAAGCTCCTAGTCAATGTCGAGACTTTTTGTAGTCTATCAACTACTTAATTATTGATTTTTGATTAATCAATTTTTGATTCTTGAATTAATCGATCAACTACTTCATTATTAATTTTTGATTAAACAATTTTTTGATTCTTGAATTAATCGATCAATTGTTTGTACAAAATAATTGATTGCTCCTTGATTAATCACACATTAGGTAGTATTTAAATTTTTGCATTTTTGAAAGCTTCGGTGTTTTTTTTCAAGCGAGCTAATGATCTCATGAAACCGTTTCGAATCTGAGAATCGTAACACGTTAACACATGATTAAAATTAACACCAAACGATGAAAAACTTGCCCTATTTGCAATGTATTTAAAAGAAACCAACATCCAAACGCTCGTTAGCCGCACACAACTATTCTCTGCAAACCGCAAAAACAATAAATACAAAGTAAGTTCTATGTTAGAATGCGATAGAACACAATAAGAGCAGCAGAATCGCCTTGAAGCGCATTTCCTTTTATTATCATGTTTTGCTTTTCCTTTCTTTTCTTTTCTCTTCTGTTCTTTTTTTTCATACCTTTTTATTATGTTATTGCTTCTCCGCCTTTCATTTTCCGCTTCACGCGCATTTGCAGTAACCGCAAAAAACGAATGAAATTCAATTAGAATTTCTTATCGCTTCGAGCTTTTTTCTAATCAAACGTTTTGAAAATGTAAAAAATAAAACTGTAGGTAGGTACCTCAATATAAAAGAGAGAGATAGCAGATAGCAAAATAGTGTAATACAGAATGAAATAGAAGAACATAAAAAAAGAAAGAAATACGAAGAAATTGAAAAAGTTTTAACTTATGTAAAAATCAGCAAAATTACAAAAGCCAGTCAAGATGCTGTTCAATGTGCAATGCCAAAGTGTCTGTCTGTCTGTCTGCTTTGTACAATTTTATAGCTGCCAGCATCTGAGGCGTTTGAGTTGGCTTCTTCTATACAAAAATAGTAAAAGAAAGCGAATTTGCCATAAGTTGTATTTTGCAGCGTATAAAATTTTCGTTACACACGAAACTTTATTGGAAATATTTACGTGTATCTACAGCTTTTCTACTTCATTTGTGCTGCAAAAGCAAGTTGTGTGTGCCTAATGCTTTGCCTTGCCTTTGCTTTATTTTCTTTTTTTGTCCAATAATTTTCCGCATTTATACACATAGATACTGACAGTCCTAACACTCATCAGCATTAAAGTCGAAAAACGGCAGGCATGAAAGAGATGAAAATGAAGAAGAATTGAATCATATTATAGATTTGAACGTCGTCGTCATCGGCAGCAGAAGCAGCAGTAGCAGCCAGCATTGAACATCATCGATGTTGAGTTCCCCTTTTGAAACCGCAAATTACGTTTGAAATTCCTGCTTGATTGAAGTTGATTGAGCAAGAAAATGCCGACAACGCCCCACGCATACAAACACAAACATATACACATACAAGCTATAAACAATCAAAAGCATACTAATACAAATACATTTTTATATACCAAAATTCATGCATATAGTATATAGTTTGCTGTTATATGCTACAAGACCTTTTGCTATTTGCCTTTTGTATTTCAATTTTATTTCATTTTTTTTTTCAACAAAGGTCTTCGAAAATATTTACGAGGGTATTTTGAGTAATCTTGACTTAAACAACAATATAATTTATGGAACTCAATGTAAATTAATCAACAAGAGAAATCTTTTAACGAAAAGTATCTGCGAAATTAATTTTCACAATTTTGATCTATTTTGAAAAGGAATCAAAATAATTTAGAAAATGATCTAAAAGTAAACAAAATCAGTTAGTACACATACATATGTTATATGAACTATCTATTCCAATAAGTAATAGCGCAAGAAAAAAACGTTCCATCAAAAAAAAGAATTTAAAATTTTTAATTTAAACCCTAACTTTAAAGATACTTTCACTTCACTTCGTTTAAAGTTAAAAAAAAAAAGAATAGAACAACACTGAAATAAATGTTACACAAGGGAGTCGTTTTCACTTTTTATATTCTGCACCCGAATGGCAATAGGGTATATTCGGTTAGGACAAATGTAAAAAGCAGGATGGAGATATGGCAAACATTGTAGAGTGTACAAAGTATTCGTATATAAAGTAGAGTATAAATAGAGTGTATAAAGTATTCGAAACGAACCTCAAACGGTAACTTAATATAAGAATCTGGCTATCTGTCATGCTTTGTGAGCTTTATGAAGACCAAATTTAGTGCCTAAAGCTTAACTTGTTATCGAAGAAGTTGGACAATTTTTTTCTAATCTGGCAACGTTTCGGGCATTTGTTAGAGTCATCATACAGAGGAGAACCATCTTTGCAGTTTTACCAAGTTCAGGTAGCGCGTCGTAGAATTTTGATTTTATTGAAGTGTCAAAAGCGACTTTGTAGTCTAAAATGGTTGGTGTGTATCGATTTATTTCTCTTTGGTTTTCTCCAGAATCAGTCGATGGTCGACATCTTTGGTCTTAGACCACACTGCCCATCTGCACTTAACGCTATGTTCTATTGAATAGCTTTAAGAACCTTGTCATAGTCTGATGGCTCCATATGGGGCCCAACATCGATCGAGGGAAATAGTTCTTCGTCATCTTTTCCTCTGACGGCACTGTTCCCGTCCTCCCATAACATAAGCGACTTCTGAATATCGGTTTCCATGTGCACCTTTTCAGAAAGAGACTCGGGGCTTATTTCCATTTTTGATAGAATTTTCAAACCTAATTTTAGTTGCACAGTGAATGGCAGTGATATGTTATCAGCTTTAAATTTGTCAAGACTATCAATTCGTTATTTAGTTGCACCATCTCTGTTAAGGTTTCGTATATTCCAGGAGTGTATTTTTAAATTGTGGTTCTTAAATCTTTTCTGAGGGCTTTTATCAATTTATTTAACTGTAGGTGGGGTTCCCAGAATCTGTGGATCTCCACGTTTGTATCTGCCACCTGACGTACTTCTGTTTCGCTAACCATTCTATACACGTTTCGTGCGTACTGTTGTTTTTAATGGTATTCCTTTTCAGGTTGATGTGGAATAAACCTCTGCGAAACCAACTCTCACAGAGGGAAGACAATGTATAGTAGACGCCTTTAACGTCAAGCTGAGCCTGCTGCGGTGGTATTCTTGATGCCTCGCTCACCACATGAGCAAATATGAAGCAATAAACGTATGAGTATTAGGGTCGTAGAAAGCGTATTTCTCACGGAATGGAATAATGGTCCGAATATGATAGAATATATACAAGAAAATTTTAACGATTATATAAGTTAACAACAATTATTAGATTTGGAAAAAAGGAGCAACTAGTTAAAAATAAAAGATTTTCTTTAATACTGATTGGCAGCGCTAAGAATCGAATAAGTCTCAAATTAGTTCAAAACAAGTACATTTAAAGAAGCCCGTATATGTGACAATATATTCTGTTTCTATAAACTACAAATTTACGTAATATCAAATTTGAGTTTTTTTTTTTTTTTTGTATGGTTTGGTTATTGCATTTGTCTGAGGTAGAAGTAGAGCTAGCTACAAATATCTACAAGCTAACTCCTCTCCTACGTCAGACAAATGGACGTCCAGACATAGTTAAATCGATTTTGCTTTCAATGTTGTTAAATAAATTACATTTTCCCACGCTTCTTCTTCTTATTTGGCATTTGCAAAATGTGTAAAAGGTATAACAAAGCCAAAATATTTTATTCAAAATAGTTATTTCCGGATTTTATCTAAAGAATTTTATTTAAAAAAGGTAAAATTCGCATGATTATATAAATATTTTGTTAGTTTAATAGAAAGTTTTATACAATAAAAACAGCAGCACACATTCTGTCTGACTAAACTGAAAATTGGGTCAATGTGTTGTTGCTGTTGGCTTTTAATAAAATCTTAATTTGTTACACATTAATGTTATTTTGACATTAATCAATGCATATACTACATATGTATATAGTATATTCGCATAACCCATTAGATCCGCAAGAAGAAGCTTAATAGTCTGTCTTTCTGTCTGTGTATCCTTTTATCAATAACGCCATAAACGCTGAAATACTTAACAATGTTCAAAGTATCTCAATTAATCAAATTGAACGCCGCATGGCATATTGTGGCTTTGTTCGTATCGTGGTTGTACAGTTTGTATGCTTAATTGCATTTAAATAATCATTCATATACGCATGCCTCGATGCATCGATTTAAAGCGCTACTAAATTGGAATTTGCTTAATAAATATTTGCAAATTATTTTCCCTGCAGCAAAGCCGCATGCATTTTTGTTTCCGGTTTTGCACAAAAATGGCGTCGAAAATAATCATGAAAATCATTTGTATAGTAAACTTAAATTTCGTTAGTGCCGAAGCTCATATACCCGTCACAAGATATTTAGATTAAGTTTTCAAAAATCTCGAAAATATCAATAAAATTGGAGGTAAGTTTTGTGGGGGCTATACTATATGTTAAAGTCGACCGATCCGTATCATATCGGCAGAATGGCATTAAAAGTGGTTTTACCCAATTTTAATTGAATTCATTCAGATTTTTCATACATAAACCTGAAAATGGAGGTAAGTTTTCATTGAGTCTATACTTAAAAATGGGTGGGGCACTTTGTTTCTGACATACAATTAGTTTTTTATTGTAAAACTTGAAAATATATGAGAGATATGCCTAAAAATGCTTGTGATATCATAATTTTCAAATACAAACTATTTACATAGGACAAAAAAAAAAAAGCAGAAATAATAATGGTCGACTCATCTCATCGTCCTGATCAAGAATATATATACTTTATAGCGTCTGAGATGCAACCTTTAATACGTTACAAACTTTCTGACAAACTAAAAAATCGTACACACTATGAGTAACGTTTTGAATGGGGGCTTTATGTTTCAGATTTCTTATATCAATAATGTGACCTACTATGGGCATGGGTTGATATTAGAAGTACATAGTTTGACCATTTTTATACACAGATAGTGAGAAACAGTTATATTCAGTTTGTCGGAAAACTAGTGACGAATTAAAGAAGACATCGTAGTCCCTATAAAGTATATATTTATATTCTTAGGATCAAGTGTATATATATTCTTGACCAGCTTGACGAGATGATTTAATCTAGCTTTGTCCGTCCGTCTGTCTGTCCGTCTGTCTGTCCGTCCGTCTGTCTGTTTGTTGCTGCGTGATTTATTCGCTCAGCTTTAAAGATATTAGGCTGAATTTTTTTAAATTTTTTTAAATTTAGGATTTTCTTGGGCCTGTGTACTTTTTATATAAAAATCAATGAGCACCGTTAACTTTTGGGCATAGCCCCTATACAAACATATATAATTTTGTTAAGTTCTTATACGGAAAAAAACATTTTTATAGAGCTAATGGCTTTGAATATGGTACAAATGCTTTTCAAGCCAAATCTTAAGTTTAAAATTGGTTGAGATCGCACCGCGAATTTATAGATTTTTGTAAGAACTATTTTAAATCGATTTATATTTTAAGATAGCCTGAGTTTCCAATTTAAGGGAAATATCTTTAAATACAGACTGACAGATTACTTGTCTTGTCGAGCTGATCAAATTAATTTTATTCAAAACCAAAGATGTGAATAGTGAGTTTTTATTTGGGCTTTATACATTCCATAGTGACCCGATTTTAATAAAATCTGTAGTGTGTTCATTAGGGTGGTCCAAAAATACATGAAACAAAAATATTAACAACACAACCTAGAATTGTTCTATATCGAATATAAGAAGATCTGTATTTTTTTATCGGATAATATTTAAACGTACCGCCAAGACCCTGAAGTTTCCCATGTATTTTATATGAAAAATTATGTTATTTTTCCATGTAGAAATCATTACAAATTGGTTTCATAACTAAATCGACTTTTATAGTGGAGCTATTCAAGAGCATATTCCATAAAGGTCCTCGATACTTTCTTAAATGCTTGTATCAGGTACAAAATATATTTTTCTAACTGATTAACTGACCTAATCAATGGTTAAAGAAAACACGGTAAGTGACCTTTCATACTATATATTTCTATATTAATACATAAAAAAAAAAAACTACAGCTTCAAGAGATTATCTATCACAAATATTATGAAATAATTTATTTGTAATTTAATTAAATTTAATAATTACAGACTTACCTTGATAAAATCTCAAAAAGCATTGAACTTTTTGCTGATATTGCTGCTGCTGCTAATGCTGCTTAACGCTGTCAACTGCAGAAGCCAACGAACCAGACGCAGTAAGTATTTTGAAATATATTTTTTTATTTATTTAATTCAAATTTAAATCTTTAATGCATCAAGAAATTTAAAAGCATGCTCAGCGCACAGCAATTGTGCGGGAGTAAATAAATAAATAAATAAAAATAAAAAATAAAAAAGAAAAAAGAAAATTGTAGACTAAGAAACGAGATAGATTCTCAAATAAAATTAGCATTTTAAATCTGTGCACTTTATACGCTTCATCGGTACACTTCAGCTATCTTCGCTTCGCTTCTGAAATTGCACACAAAAAGAGAGCTCTCAAATGTCAACACTTCGACAGTGAAATGTAAATCGCATAAATGGAAAATAAATACAACTAAAAGCAAATGCAAAGCGTAACGAAGACAACAAAAAAAAAATAAAAAATAAATAAAATAAAAAGAAAAGAAAAGAAAACGTTGTAATAAACTTGAATTATTATAGCCAAAAACATGCAAAATATTTAAAAACATTGTGTGTAGTAAGAGCTGTAAGCTTCCTCACTTACGTACGTACTATATTATTAGCTGCCCCAAAGCGTTTTATACGCTGCTGTGGCATGCAACATTTGCGCGCGTCAAGCCGTTTTTAGTTACTGTCACACACTAAGCATGAATAGCAATCGTAACTATTATTTTTTCTATCTATAATGGCTAAGTATGCCCTGAGGCATAACGAATAAAAAAAACAACGAAAAAAAACTGCTGACTGCAAAATGCGAAAAAGTTGCCACTTGAAACGCTTAAAGCGTTTTTATGGCAAAACGAAGACAACGCACGTCTGAACTTTGTCGTTGCTGATAATGATGACAGGCATCGTTAATAACAACAACAACAACGAAATGCTCATTGTATCTGCAATATAGTTTTATATAACTACGATTCATATGTATCTATAAAGTTAAACTAAATCGCTTAAATTGCTGACTGACTGCATGCGAGACGCACAAATAGTTGCCAGCATCAGCAATAAGTTGCAATGGCAAAAACTTATCTGTAGCTGTCGCTGTCGCTGTTAAAGCATTGGAAATAATGGCAATACTTCCGTTTTACAATGTTTTCTTATTGTACTTATGTGTTGTGGAACATAATAATCTAGTTATAAGCTTTGACAGGCATATTAAAGGAAACAAAAGTTTGCTTATAAGAAGGCAACTTTCAAGACGAAACGTTGATAAAATTATGCGTTTAACTATGCCAAATTCATTACATACGATATCACCATTGGAGACTATTTGAAAATGGTTATCGAAATTGTATGACATTCTCAAAAATGTAGTTATGCCCAAAAAAAAAATTGATTTTTCATACTTATGCCTACTTATATAAAATATAAAATAAAATGTTAATTTTTATCAATTTTGTAATTTTCTGACGGACTTTGGATAATTATAAAATAGAACTTTTAGACAGTTCATAACGTGTTATAGCATTCTGCTTGTTTTCGTTCTTACGACAAATTCCTCTATATATAAAATAGTAAAATAGGTTTCTATGTCCGCTAATGACTTTGAAACTATCCGACCAATGAGTCGCAAATCGGTTTCATTTGAAAGGAAACAATGCAAGTATAATTATAGACCACTGAAACAAGTCATTTGCACATTAAAAAAAAACAAGTTTTTTTTAGTGCTTTATTTTTGTATATATTTTCATACTAGTCCTCCTACAATAAAACAAAAAAATACAAAAATACATAAAAAACAGCAGCAAAGCCTATAGAGAAGCCAAACGCCAGTATCCGCTAGTTTTTAAATGTTTTTCATTTTTTGATGACTATTTTGATATATGATAAAAATGGTTTTTGACACCTTTCATATATGTACGTCTACGTCTTCTACTAGATCAGAACAACTACTACTAGATCATTTTCAATATTTCATACTATCCAAAGAAGTTAAACGAGAAAATAAAATCTCATTCAATTTCCAAAGGTTTAATTTATTTTTAGATTTTATCTGAAATTTTTAAAAATAATAAATACAAAATTGGAAACAGTGTTTTCGATAATTGATATTTTTTTGATTGAATTTTATATATTTTTTTTTTAAATTTTAAAAAGGAGACAATGGCATTAAAATGTTGACATTTTGATCTTTAATATGGGGTATTATAATATAAGAAGTTTTGGTTTAAATTTGAGAGGAAGAGATACACTTTCTCTGGTTAAATTTGTATGTTTTTATAGCTATTATTCGGCTAGGGGCTGGATACCCTTATCGACGTGCAATTTGTCTGCCATTTAGCGTAACTCAAATGGACTGTCTAAGGAATAGTTGAGATCTCAAATATAAAATAGCTTACTAAGTTTAGGCATAAAATATTAAACACAAGGCATGAAAAATTTGAGAGAGTTCATTATACTAGAGGTTTCGTGTTCAAGCCCTGTAAGAACAATTTCCATGAAGTATTTAAAATTTATTGCTATCATAATTTAACTATAATATTATTAATGATTATTTAACATTGAAGAAATAAATAAAAACAAAAGCTTTGTCAAAATAAAACTGAATTGAGTCCTGTTGTTTTTTATAGATTTAAAGAAATAAAAATAAAATAAAAAATAAAATAAAGTTAAACTTCTACGATGCATCGGAATTTCGTACTTGAATTATGAAAAATGAATTATGTACAGAACTAGTTTTTTAACGTTAGTAGCAATATTAACCTTGGTAACCTTTTTTTGGCATACCTATTGAGGTACCAAGAAGGGTATACCATATCTCAAGGCTTATTGATATGCAACGTTTGCAGAGCATCATAATGTAAAAGGATGTAGATTTTGCATTTTGCGATTTACAATTTAGTAAATTTGTACGATTTTCAATTATTCGTGTTCCGGAAATCAGGCAAAAATTATGTTTCATTTCCAAAATGTTTCTTTGACAAAAACTGCTTTCGGTTACAAATCAAAAGGATATCGGACAAACCAAATCGCCACTTGTTGTTGCTTTGACAAAATTTTCTGTTTTTAAATTTAGGCATGCGTAGAAAACATTGATTTAAAATTCGAATTTAGAATCTATGATATTAAAAAATACAAAGATAAATTATAAAAAAAATCACAGAATAAAATTTTTATTTTTTAAAAAAAGTCGATAGTAGCTTTTTTATGTAATATTCTGCAATTACTTTTTATTTTACTGTTTCGAATTCTGCCGATTTAAAATCGAAAATATGGTTTACGATTCTCAATACTGCAGCGTGGCTGATGGATAAAAAAATTTGTTTTCAGAAACAATATATTTATTACAAAAACTATAAATTCTGATCCATTTCTCATCAAAATGTTGCTATATCAGTAAAGAACTCATCAAAATGAAGAGCCAACTTAATCAATATCGATTTTTTTAGTTTTTATATGTAATCTCGTTTAAGTTTCTTTTAAGTTTATTGTTAAAAATTTAATGGGATGGAAAAAATTTTTCTCTATTCACTAATTTTATAGCATTTGGGTTGGCCTATAGTCTTCATATAATCTTTTTTACAAAAAAAAAAAAAAATAAAATAAATAAATAAATGCTTAAATTTAAGTCGATATTTTGTACATACTCAATAGATAACCAGATGAATCAGATAGACAGACAGATGCACAAATGGACGGACATGTTTAAATCTATTCGTCATGTAGATACTCGTTTAATGTGCTATAAACTTTGTGCAAAAATTATTAAATGTGTCTATTTAGACAAAAGCATAAAGACGTTTTATCGACTTTAAATGTGCAATATAATTGTAAATCATAAAAATCTTTTATTATAAAATTTTTCTAAGCTGTGTTATAAATTTACTCATCAAAATAAAAATACCTGTTTTATGCTTTGTTTGAAGCGCAAAATAAACAAATTAAAACCAACAAAGCCAGCCACTGATGACAGTTGTCATTGTCAATAAAAAGAAAACGGCGTTGCTGTTGAGATGATTATAACTACTTTGGATTTTGTTTTAATTTTTTTTTTCTTCTTTTTTAATACTTTTTTTTATATACAAATAAATACATTAAAGTTGACTTAAGCAGTGGCAGCAGTAGCAGCAAAAGCAGCATAGACGTTTTTGTCGAGTAGAGATGATGATGATCGCAATTGTAATCGTCGCAGCAGCAGTAATAATAACAAAAACAACAACTACAACAATCCACACTGACAGCGCATTAGATGGTTTTTTATTTTTTTATGAATAAATAGTTGATTATTTGTCTTCATTGTGCGCCGCGTTCTTAGATAAATTCTGTGGCAGTCGCAGACACAGATCAAACACAAGCACACGTACACACACACACACACAACTCTTTGATAAACGATGGCAATGTTGTCGACAGCGGCTTTAGTTTAACTTAAGCATTAAAAAAAAATCGCTATGATTTTTTTTTTTTAAATTTTTTTTATTTTACTATTTGCTTTGTTTGCATTTTGCTTTTGATTGTAAATATTTATTTTGTTGTTGAATTGGCACAAACATTTTAATAATATTTAAAAATATAGAATTTATGCAATTTTTTAATTTATGTACTTTTTTTTATTATAAATAAATAAATAAATATTTATTTGCATTTTTTAATTTTATTTTGCGCGCCAAAACGTTTTGCATTTCGAAGCGTGCTTGGCTGATTTGTTTGTTTAACTTTTCACTTTACTAATATTTTTTTTTTTTATTATTATTTTTAGTATGCATTTTAAAATGCTGTTTTAATATTTAAAATGCCAATGCATTGCATATTTGCCTTGTATATGAGGCGTGCAGTTAAGTTGTATTTATTTTATTTTATTTTTACTTAATTTCAAGGGTATTTTTATTTTTCTTTTTAGTATTTTTTGCACATTTTTTTTTTTATTGTATTTTTTTTTTTGTTGCCACAAACACTTGAAGCGGAAACGTGCGCGTTTTATTTGCAATGCCGTCGCAATATTGAAATTTTTTTGGCAAACGCGTCGTATACGCAATCAAAATTTTTCACACACGCATTAAGTATACGCACTGTTAACAGCGCCAAATAATTAAGACACACACACACAAAAGCACACAAATAGTGCGCTTCTCAAGCTATCTCTTTCTAACATATTAGTTTTTTTTTTAGTACATTTGTGTGTGTTTGTCATTAATTAATTTTTGTTTCAAAAAAAAACTTGTAAATTTTATTGCTTCCTGTAATGACTTTCTTACAATCGAGTAATTTTTTTTTTTTAAGTGTACTAAAGAACGAACGATGCTGCACTGACTGAACTGAACTGAATTGTGAATTAAAATATTGAATGCCAAGTTCAATCAAGTCAAGACACGCCCGCACAATAATAAGTTTTGCTCGACGATAACGTGACAACGTACCAAACAGTTACAGACGAATGAATCGCCAAAAATTTTTGAGCGCCTCACGAAGCGACGCACGACAGAACAGAATAGTAAAGTAGCAGCAATCGCTTTTGCTGTTGACGTTGACGTTAACGTTGACGCCGGCAGCGCTTGCACACATTCTGTATTTTGCATAGAATAAACAGTGCCAGAAAAACCTTTTTGCTATGCAGCATCGCTAACGTCGCAGTCAACAGCGCGCTGCCAACGCGTGAGAGTAAATAACGCATTATTTGAATGCACACTGTGCACCAAGCGCTCATTTTACACTTAAATCTTATGTTTCCGCTGCTCTGCTCTGTTGCTTATACACTTCGTTCGCATTCGCATTCGTTTCGGCATGACATTTCTCATCGGTCTTTGCTCGGCTTAAATTTAACAGCTCGACTGCGTTCTAGTTCTGCTTGCTGCGCTGCATAGACAAGTAAGAATTAATGCTGGGGTTTTTCTCGGTCGTTCATTTCGTTTCTGTTATTGTTGTTGTTGTTGTTGTTGTTGTTGTTGTTTTTTGCTGCTGTTCGGCAATGCGCGGAAATGTATGTTATTAGGGTTATGGGTGTATTTCATTTGCCTTCCTCACTCATCACACATAACTGTAATGTAACGTAACAGCAGGCGTTAATGTACTGTTAACCGTTTCTATTGTATTTGAGTGAAAAAAAATTCTGTTTGTGCAAGAGCATAACAGCGCACGTTAACAGAGTATAGTACATTAACAGCGCTCAATTCGTTATTGTATTGCCGTATTAAGTATACGCACGGTGTGCTAAAAAATATTTTTTGGATTCGCATATGTAAAGGCGAAATTTTTTGTTTATTCTGTTTAAATGACTTTCTTCGAATTTAAAATTAAAAGTTTTAAGTTTGCTATCTAATTTTTTTCATAAAAAGTTGCTCTCTGCCCGCTTTAAAAAAAAAAAACGTAAGCGACATTTTTTCGAAATTGACTTTGTTGAGAATCTAAAGCATTTCAAATATAAAAGCTGAAATATTTATAGTTTCAAAGTTATAGAAATTTCAATTTAAACTCAAGCGACAATCACCTTTTTGAGTTACCACGTAAGTCACATAAAAGCAAAAATAGCTTGTGAATGAATGTGATAGAAGTCGAAGATTTCACGAAGTAACAAAGTCGAATTAAATCAAGGAAAACTTTATCTTTGATAAAACCAATGCATGTCTCACTAAATTTGAAACCACTTACGATGAAGTGGGTGGGGCACAATGACGCAAAGATGTATTCGATGAAGAAATTTTCCTTAAAAATTAAAAAAAATATATATACCTACATATGCTTTGTTTTTTGCTTATTATAATTAATGGAAGAAATGGTTTAAGTTTTTCATGGATTGAGAGAGATGGAAAGCGTGGAGGAATAAGAATAATTGAATTGAAACTAGATGCTTCTACAAAGAATTAAAGCATTTCTTCAAAATCTATGTATATAACAACCTCAAAACTCTTTGTGTTAACCACAGCATTAGTTTAAGTTTTTATAATGAGAATTTTAGCATTAAATATAAAAAACGCCATAAATGAAACCGACGAAGAAGTTGTAAATTAATTTAAATATTTTACATTTTTAATTGTTTCAGTTTTGTTTTGTGGAAACGTATTCTCAAGTCAAAAAATATTTAAAACACAACAAGTTAACTCGGTGGAACCGAAACCCAAATAACCATAACACATATTATTGAAGTGTATAGAGAAGACCGTGGCTATTAGGAACCAAGAAATTTCGTTTAAATTAAATGAGCTAGACACTTGAAATTTATACGCTGAAGATCGGCCTTAAAGCAACAAAATTTATTATTTTCTTTTGGTATGTTTTTCTTAAATTGTACATAAGCTATGTACTCCTCGGAATAAAAAATAGTTTCATTTATATACCCTTTTATTTATATTATTTGCGCATTTGAGTGGAAAAACTGGGTCTGCGGCTATTCGGAAGATGTATTTTTCAGTGTGTTTTAGTGTAGTTTTATTTAACTTTCTTTTTTGACTGTTTTAATTTTTATTGATGTTTTTCTTTAAAAAAAAAACCTTTTGGTTGGTTTCATACGGCATACATACGTACAGACGGACGGTCGGAACAACGGACAGACGGACATAGCTAATCAATTCTGCTCTCGATGCTAACCAGGAGTGTATGCTCTTTTATCCATCAAGTACAACCCATTTATATTTACCAAATAGCGTCACACGTGTTTTTATTAGCCCCACCGTGGGACTATTTCGAACGAAAAATTTTATTTTATAAATCGGAAAAAAACACCTATTTGCAAATCTCTAACGGTTTTACAATGTTCTACGAAGTGGTAACGCAAAAAAAGTTCCTATTAGACAAACTATCGAAACAAATTGGTATTGAAATTTGTTCCGAATAGTCCCGCTGTCCTCTGCATGGGTTGGCTTTAAAAGTATTTTTTAATCAATTTGTAGAGAATACATTCATTCCATACAAAAACTCGGTAGATTTGTAAAGGGGCTATACCTAAATATGGGCGTGGCATCTTGGTTTTAATATACAAAGTAGTCGTTGCCGAGAAAAGCTTTAGTTTTAAATTTTAGTCAGCATCTTTAAAATTAGCTGAATGAACAGCGTAGAAATATGAAGACGGACAGAGGGACATATCAACAAATAGACAGACAGACGGACATCGTTAGATCGACTCATTGCTATTGCATATAGCAGCCATTAGGTAAATTAAAATTGATATAACTTTGAATCCATTGATATTCCAATTTAAATAGTTTTCTATCGTTTTTCATCAAAATTCAAATTACATAAACAATTTGGCTTACATTTTATTCGCGGCCAGGACTCGCAAAAATGGTGAACATGTGTTAAGCTGAGAGCATGGAATGTTAGGGACAAAATTGCAAAACGGCTGCAACTTCTGGCAATTCCGAAAAAAAAAAACATATTTTAATATGAACAAAAATTTGTTAATCTTTTCTATCAAACTCACAAAAACGTTAAGAACGGTTTTTCTTTTTTTTTAATTGTATAAATGAATGGGAAAGAGACTAGTTTTTTGTATTTCATCAAAAATAATATTATTATTCTTAATATTAAAACTTATATAAAATTCACTTGACTTCACTTGTTAGTATTATGCAATAAAAAGTTTTTTTTCTTTCACAATTCAGAATATTTATCAACAAAATTCAGTGCATTTAAAAATTAACATAATTAAGCAAATACAAATATCAATTATGCAATGTAAATATTTACACAATTTCACAGAAGTACGCATCTGTGCGCGATTATACGCAGACACTGGAATGAATAAATACAGAAATTCGAATACAAATGCAAAAGCAAATAAATACACACATACACATACATGCATGAGCACGGTTAACCCAGACACACATACACACATATGTGACATGTATGCAACAGCAGCAGCTGCCACAGATACAAACGAACACAATTTTACGTACTTTGAGAACGTTAATTTTCCGTTTAACTCAAAATCTAAACAAACGCGCAGTACACACAGCAACAAAATCGTGCATCGATAATGCTCGCAGCAAAACATTTTCCAAAAAAAGGAAAAACTTTTTTCATTTTTTCCTCGCTTTGACACAAAAACTACAAAAAAAATATTCGCATTTTGCAAATTATTTTCGTTTTTATGTAAAACTATTTGGAAACTCTGCGCATAAATATATAAATGCTTTGACAGGTGAGTTCCTAATTAGAATTGTACATTTTGAATAGAATTCTTTTTTTTTTTCGATTAATCAGTTCATTTGATACGCTTCAAATGAAAACATAATTCAAATGAATTTAACATTCACGCGTATGCAAATTAGCAAGATTTCGATGGTGACTAAATCAAGCGTTTCTTAGGGCGACTATTACGTATTGCCTTATACTAACTTACCTCTCACTTCCTAATATATTCAAGAAAATGATTGTTATATCTGTAGCTTTAACTTAAAATTTGATGCCAACATCGTGTATAATCTTAAGTTGTATCAGACCAATGTTTCCCAACCATCCCATCTCGTAATTCTATCTAAGCTTTTGATAAAAACACAAAAACGATTTAAATATTCCGTGACGGGTATATAAGCTTCGGTTCCACCCAAGTTAACGTTCTACCTTTATTTTTTTACAAAAACCAAATGTGAAAAACTATAATTAGGAGTAAATTGACTAAACATTCGTCATAAAGTCAAATCAATCATCCGGATGGCTTTCATAATTTGGTCATCCCAACTCAGTGGCGGTCTTTAACTCAGGTGACCTGCCCAGGACAGTTTTTTTTATACTGGAAGTTTCTGACTATATCGATTTCAGAATATAGCTCGTACGGCGCATCGTTCGTGCGTATACGGATGTGATTTCCCACTCTAACTGGACCAAAGATACTCCGAAGTAATTACCTCTCAAACTCGCCCAATGCCGACTTATCCGATAATGTCAAGACCCATACTTCTGAGCCATACAGCAGGAAAGGCATTATCAGCGTCTTGTAGAGCTTAACGTCGCATTTGCTTAACGAGAACAAAATAGCAACGATTAGCAAGAGTGATTCTCCGTTCCCCTTAGGCGGGACTGTTTTTCAATGTTCGAGAAAACTCTGGTGACTGCACGTTGATTTTTGCCATACCCTGCAGCGTCACTGCAAAGTACTTAGGCCTTGGATAGGCGCTTAACCTGGAGTAGTCATCTCTCAAAAAAACGTTCCCAGTTGAACGAGAGGTTGCGCAAGCATCTGTGACTGCTAGATAGAAGGTCCACCATCAAACTAAGGGTCAAACTTCTCCTTTACAAAGCCATATTTAAACCTATGTGGACGTATGGCATAGCACTCTGTTGCACTGCAAAGAGAAACAACAGGGAAAGGTTCCAAGTTTTCCAAAACAAGGTTCTGCGCATTATTTCTGAGTCGCACCTCCTCCCTCCTCCATCACTCCCCCACCCCCTTTTTAAACCCCAATAACAACTCCCAAGTCATGGAATACTTTATAAAAAGTCAATGTTATGCATTACAATTCGCTGATAGATAAATCAACCTTTATCGATCACTAAGGTATCACATCCAAATCAAACTTAAACATGAGAGTACACTGAAGTCGAATATGCTCAATTCCAAGATAGTCAAAAAATTGTGGAATATTTATATAGGGGCTATACCCATGCTATTTCATATGGACTATTATAGGCATAATCCGTACTAAATTTCGAGTTTTTTTTTTCAAAGATCACTTAACATAGAAGAATTCATGACGGCTTAGGAAAGTCTAAGTTTCGTACATGGTGGACCTATCTTTTTTGTCTCCGAGATACTCGTTTCCAGCGGTAGACATCAGGTCGGACAGACAGACGGACTGACATAGCCTTGTCGACTCGTAATTCAGTGCTGATCAGAATATATACTTTACTCTGGGTCTATCAAGTCTTCCTCTGCATATTACATACATTTCACAACCTTAAAATACTCTTTTCCTTTCAATTCAAGGTATAAAAATGTCTATAAATTCTCGTTAGTTGCTTAAACGTTGATAATTTTTCAAAGTTTTCGAACTACTGAGTCTTTTTCATTAGAATGCTCATTACTTTTTCAATTTCTTGCATTTTTTGGGTATTCCTTATGGGAAAGTATATTGTCCGATCAAAAAAAAAAAAATTACAAATACTAACTTTTCTATGAATTATGAAATGTATAATATCTTCCGTTGTCGAAACTTTCCGATCGAGTTTCATAACTTTTGAAGAAAAAAACAAGGAAAAACGTTAATTTCGGTGGAACCAAAGCTTAAATACTTTCTGTGTGATCAACATTGGCTTAGATAGAACTTGGAGATGGGTTGGATGGGAATCATTGGTCTAATACAAAAAATTTTTAAACAAAATTATTGTCAAATTTTAAGCAAAAAACAATAATTTTCTTGAAAATATCAGGAAGTGAGAGCTATATGTTATAGTAGCCCGATCCGAATCATATCGGTGGAGTGCACTTAGCATGATATTAGATGAGTTTTACCCAATTTGAAGTGAATACATTCATAATCGTATTTTCATACAAAAAGTTTGTATGGGGGCTATACTTAAAAATGGGAGTGGTACTTTTGTTTTGTTATTGGATGACATAAGAAATGTTTTTTACCAAATTTGGAGTGAACACATTCATAAATAACACCTTTTATCATACAAAAATTCGACTATGGGCGGTAAATTTGTATGGGGGCTGTACCTAAAAATGGGCGTGGCACCTTGATTTTTACATTAGATGACGTAAGAAGTATTTTTATCCAATTTTGAGTGTAAACACTCCATCACTTTCATTTTCATTCAAAAATTCGAGAGTGGGCGCTAAATTTGTACGGGGGCTAAACCGTAGAGTGGGCGTGACATTCTAATTTAAATACACAAACTACCTAACTAGGATCGAAAAAAGCTTAATTTTCGAGTTTCAACTCAATATCTTTAAAACTGATTAAATAAATCACCTTGCAACAAACTGACAGACAAACAGACGGACATGGCTAAATCGATACGTCTCTTCGAGCTGATCAATAATATATACTTTATGGGGTCTCCGATGCCTCCTATAATGCGTTACAAACTTTCGGAAAAACTGAATATACCCGTTTACACTATATGTAACGGATATAAAAAAATGTGCTAAAAAAGGCATCCGATTTGTTTCTTTTTTCTATTAACTCAGAAAAGAACTAAAGACTGACACAACTGTATTTAGTCTACACAATAATTATGAATCACACTTCAAATCTTATGGCTTTTACAAAGATATTTTTGAGATTTTCCTAGGAATAAAGTGCACGGAGGCTTCAAAATATGCTACTGCATCTTACAAACTTTGTATCAAAATATATAAACCATTCAATATGCTCAAAAAGGCGTATAATCTTTGAATAATCTTGTTTTGCCAAATTGCTGCAAAATGGAATTCTTCGAAATCATTCAGAATGAACGAAATCAAAAATGAATTCAATTCGCATAAACGCACAAAAACATTTCATGAGAAACAGAAATTCATGTGGCTTTAAGCAAACGTTTTGCTATAAATAAAATGTTAAACGTTTGTAAGCTCTTCAAGTACGCCTCAAAGTAAATTCCAATTAAAATGTTCTGTTAAATGCCACAAAATGTAAATTATGTCAGAGAAAAAGCGCACGTTTACCCACTCCATCTATGAATACGTTTTGGATTTGTTGTCATACAAAAATTTTTGAACAAAATTTAAATTAAAGCAAAAAAAAAAAAATGTACAAACAAACAAACCAGAATGAAAATCCTAACGAATATTGTGGCAATTTGAATAAAATTGAAGTCAAATACAAATGAAAATCAGCATTTGACATCAAGTTTTCCCTAGCGTTAAAGAAGAGTTAACTCAACCACACCAAAAAAAATAAAATGAAAACTTTGTACGCATTTGTAATGTAAAGCAGCAGGAAGAGAGAAAGAAAAAAGAATGTAATTGCTTTGAAGCAAAAGCTAAGAGAAATCCTTTAAGTATATAAATACCACAGATATACGACTGCACACACACACACACACACACATCTAAATATACATAACTACATATGTACATATATAAATATACGTACGACACGTACGTGTGGCACACATAATTGATAAGCAGTCAAAGTCGCACTCACCCATATACAGATAGCTGGGAAGGAAGGCAGACAAACAGGAACCGGATGACAGCAAATCAAGAATGGTAGGAGACAGTTGAGCTAAGCTGGCTGTCTTAAGTCAAATACTTACATACATGCATACACATACATATGCCCTAAAGCTATTCTGACATCAAACGTCTTCACCTTGGCATACGCACACACACACACACACACACTCATGCAAGCAATTATTGATGTACTTGTATCTTGTAGTGTAGAGTGCAAGCTTCGATACCAATGTAACTACAAGTATGGCCAAACACACGCACGTACACTTCAATAAATTCAATTTACACAAATTTGTGCTCAACAAGAAAATCCTTAATATAAATACAATATACGAGCATGTGTGTATGGCTGTGTGTGTGTGTATATGAGTGTGAAGAAGAATTATAAGTTGAAGAGAAAGTCATGCAACCGCATTTAAACAACCATAAATGAAGCAACATTGTACTTAAAGCTTTTCCTGTTCTAATAAAGAAATTTTATCAAAATATCTTAACCTTTGAAATATGTAACCTTCGAAATATCGAAAATTCAAAACTAAAAATAAGATATGTATCGATACTTTTGCGAGTATTGAAAAATATCGATACAAGCGTACATTCGACTAAGAAGCTTAAAAACTTGCTTGATTTAAAATAAAAATCGTAATGACTATTTTACATCTGGTTTAATTCCTCGTGCTAAGTTTTACTAACTATTTTCTATCAGATTTAGGTAAATCAGAATTTCGGACAGACCAGCGTCAGTAAATTTATATATACTGAATAAGAGCTTATGAGCTACGTGACTCTATTAATTTCCATCAGAGTTCGGAGGTCAAAGGTACAAAACTTATTTATTTATATTTTTGATTTAGAATTTTTAATATACCTTGTACCCAAAGGGTAATAGGGTATATAAAGTTTATGCGAATGTATGTAACAGATAGAAGTGGGCAAGATAGACCCTATAATGTATATACATATTCTTGATCAGCATTGGAAGGAAGTTGAACTATGTCCATATGTCTGTCTGTCCGTCCATCTGGCCGTCTATCATGCTGTCTGCCGTATGAAAACGATTATCTCGGAGAACTACCATATTTGAAACTTAGACTCTCGTACTTTTAGGTATAGACCCCACAAAAAATTTATCCCACTTTTTTTTAGACTTTGTAAGAAAGTCTAATACAATGAGAAATTTTAATAAGATAGGACTTAACTTAAGGTACAGAAAGATTGGGTACAGGGTATCTTACAGTCGAGCACACTCGTTTAGGGATCTTTGCTGTTTTTATACCCTGTACCCAAAGGGGTAAAAGGGTATATTAAGTTTGTGCAAATGTACGTAACAGACAGAAGGAGGCAAGATAGACCCTATAAAGTATATATATTCTTGATCAGCATTGGAAGGGGAGTCGAACTAGCTTTGTCTGTCTGTCCGTCCGTCTGTCCGTCCGTCTGTCCGTCTGTCATGCTGTCTGCCGTATGAAAACGATTATTTCGGAGACTATAAGAGGTAGAGCTTTCAAAAGTGAAACTTAGACTCTCTAGGCCGTCAAGTGTGCACTTACTAACGGTTTTTCTCTAGACCCATTTTAAGGTACCCCATACAAATGTACCCCAAAATTTTGGGTTTTTGCATAAAAAACGTCATTGTTTTTATTCTAGGAAGTTCAAACTTAGTACAAATTATGTATGTGATAGTCCCAATAAAATATCCCAATATGGATAGGACCAACAAAATTTTAGGTATAGCCCCCATACAAATTTACCCCAAAATTTTGGGTTTTTACATAAAAACGTCATTGCTTTTTATTCTAGAAAATTTAAATTTAGTATAAATTATGTCTATGATAGTCCCAATAAAATATCATAATATGGGTAGGCCCAACAAAATTTTAGGTATAAACCCAATCAAAGATATAACCGATTTTTAAGTTTTTCTATGAAAATCAAATTCAATGATGTATGGTAGTCAAATAGAACCTAACTTAAGGTACATATAGATTGGGTACAGGGTATCTTGCAGTCGAGCATACTCGACTTCAGCGTTCTTTCTTGTTTTTATACCTGTTACACTAGTGTAAACAGGTATATTCAGTTTGTCGGAAAGTTTGTAACGCATTAAAGGAGGCATCGTAGACCCTATAAAGTATATATATTCTTGATCACCTCGACGAGACGAATCGATTTAGCCATGTCCTTCTGTCTGTCCGTCTGTCCGTCTGTCCGTCCGTCCGTCTGTCCGTCTGCGCGGTTTATTCGCTCAGTTTTAAAGATATTGGGCTGAAATTTTAAACTTAAGCTTTTCTAGGTCCTGTGTAGTTTCTATGTTAAAATCAATGTGCCACGCCCACTTTTAGATATGGCTCCCATAGAAAAGAATAACATTTTGTCAAGTTCTTATAAGAAAAAAATTTATTTATAAAGCAAATGGCTTCAAATATGGTACAAATGCTTCGTATATTAAGCCAAATCTTCAGTTTAAAATTGGTCTAAATCGGACCGCGAATTCCTAAATTTTTTAGAATATATTTAATTTGTTTAGTATTTTGAAATAAAATTTAAAACAAATGCTGCACACGAAGGTCTATCCACGTCAAATGTTGTGTAACAGGTATATGAGCTTCGGTCCAACCGAAGTTAACTTTTTTTTTTTTTTTTTTTTGTTTTGTTGCTCTCATCATATATGTATTCAGAAAGGAAAAATCTTTGGAAAATTTTGACCCGGGGCTTAATGGGGGCCTTGAAACCGGAAAAGCCATATCTTTGGAGTGAATAGACGTAGAGATTTGAAACAGGGCTCATTTGAAAGATGGTTAAAAAACATTTTTGGCGTTTAAGGTGTTCAAGGGATTTCCGGAATTTGGACCTGGGACCCATATGTGGACCCAAAATAGATTTTTTGACCAATTTTTTTTTTTATTACAGGTGAGCACTTTGACGGGGTTTTAGAACATTTTGTCGTGTTTAGGGGATTTCCAAAATTTTAACCCACATTTTTTGAACAATTTATATTTAGCCACCAAAGAGAAGCAAAAAAAAAAAAACTCGAGCAAAAGCCGCTGGTACCTGGTAGTAACCCTAATAAAAATGAACCACTAAATTTTGAGTAATTGTATGAAAAAAATGTAATATATATAAAGCGATTTATTTGAAATATACTCAAATTAATTATTCTAGCAGCCAATAGCACATATTCATTCAAGAAAAGATAGTCCAATCATTTTGTGATGGGTATTTAAGATTCGGTTCTACCGAAGTTACCGGTTTTCCTTGTTAGATTTAAATTTAATATCAATATTGTATCTAAAGATACATATGTAAAAGATAGATATTTAGTAGATACATAACCATAATAGAGTGTAATGTGATCGATTAATCGGTAAGAATCGTTTTTTTTAACGATTTAATCGAATATTTATAAAAAGTTAAATCGATACTTTGAGAGTCTTCTCAGTTAAAGATCGACTCAATCTCCCTTTTGTTCTTCACTTAGAAATCTCGATAAAAACCGATGTTTTCAAATAATCGCACAGGGCTATCTACGATTATTGAATATAGTTAAGTAATTCTTTATTTCTTCCATATTTATACCCGTTACACATAGTGTAAACGGGTATATTCAGTTTGTCCAAAAAATTGTAGCGCATTGAAGGAGGCATCGGAGACCCCATAAAGTATATATATTTTTGATCAGCTCGATGAGACGAATCGATCTAGCCATGTCCGTCTGTCTGTCCGTCTGTCCGTCTGTTTGTTGCTATGCGATTTATTCAATGATGATATTAAGATATTGGGCTTAAACTTTAAACTTAAGCTTTTCTCGGCAACGACTATGTTAAGTTCGAGAGTGCCACGCCCATTTTTAGGTATAGCCCCCATACAAACTTATCGATTTTTTTCGATTTTTTGTTTAAAAATAGTAATTATTTATGAATGTACTCGCTCCCAATTGGATAAAAACATTTATTTTGTCATCCAGGATCAAAACCAAGACGCCACGCCCATGTAACGGGGAATTTCAGCTTCGGTTCCACCGAAGTTAACGTTTTAACTTCAAATTTTCGTTATAATTTGTTATATGCGTTTTATATATGCCTATATAAGCCCATTAATACTCTACTTTCTTATTCTCTTCTTTATATTAAGATAGCTTCGCCTCTGCTGCTCATACATTTATTATTTGTAATGCTGTGGTAAAAGCTTAAATATTCGTGCAACGGAACGGTACAATACAAGTATCCGGAATGTTTTTTCTTATTTATTTTTCAGATATTCTATAGAAATATACAAATACAAATAAATTTATGCATTACATCCCAAAGCACATTTGCTGTTGCTGCTAGTTTTCAATCAACATCAAAATTAAATTTACGCCGCTATAATTTGATTTTCTTTTTCTTGTTTTGCATATTTTTTTTTTTTTTAGATTTCTTACAATTCTTCTTTCATCGTTTAATGCAAAAAATCAGACAACTGAAAAGTCAACAACTGACAATGACAGCATACGAAAGAGTGCAATGCATTCTGAAAAGCATCACGGAAGCAGTTTTCATTGCATCTACAACAACAACAAAAACAACAACTCAATTTCAATAGATATTGTTTAAAGCTGCTTATGAAATGCTCAACACTCACGCAATGCAATGTAAAGCAACGCTACGACATGAACAGGATTGTATAGCAAATGCTATACCAATACAACTCCCAGGATACTGATACTGTCAGCATACTGATTGTGAGAAAGAAAGACAGACAGACAGACAGACGGACAGAGATTTTCAAACTAACAAAGCGCCAAATAAGCAAAATTGCAAATGCAGCGTCTTGATGTTGTCACTGTCATCTGCTGTTGGTGTTGCTGCTGCTTGGAAATATTGCTTGCCAAATGGCATCCTGTCTCCGTGTTGCACGCAAATAAAATGACAATCAAATACGCGCGCACGCTCTTTTTAACGACAAGTTCAACCAAATAATAATAATGATGATGACGATTTTGCTGCTGATGATGATGATGGTGACGATGATGATGGGAATAACTTCGGTGATGTGTATGATGCGATTGCATCGTGATGCTCAATATACGTGAGTATTAAATGTCACTGCACTATTTATTCGTCCTTTCTGGCACGTCCAACTTTTCAGTTCAATTCAGTTCAGTTCAATTCAGTTCGTATTCGTCCTTTCGATCGATTTTCATACGCTTCATTGCTGACAATGCGCGTACGGAGAATATAAATGACTTTTGATTGACATGCCTGATAGCCTTGCGACAAGCGAAAATTGGTTAATAATTCGCATTCGCAATTTTTGTGAAACATTTCGCTTCAATATCAATTGTTGTCGTCCATCGTTGCATTGCATTGCATTGCATTGTTCAATTGTTGCAATGCGTTTCAACTGCGTTCAGTCACATCAATTGTGTCAACTTAAATTTTGTGGCTAACAAAAGAAAATTGTTATTGCACTTTAAATTGGGCGAAATATAAAAATAAATTATACTGAATCAAATTGTAGCATCTATGAAACTGTTTCACTTAAATAAACTCATAAAGTTTTAAGGGTACTATCTGCTTTTTAGTTAATTTGAGTCTTAAAAGAAGACCTACCAGGCGTCATTACATTGCTGCCAAAACTTAAAACTTCCGTAACAAAATCTTACTTTACAAGTTTATTTTTAAACCAGTCTGGACCTATGACACTCAGCTCTGGGGAGTGGCAAGTGATTTTAACATTGAAATCGCTTAGAGGTGCCTAGCAACACCGCAAATGGTGTCAGTCACATTGATTACTTAGAAAATCCTAATCAGTCAGATACATAGTTGTTCCAATTATATTCAGTCTACGAAAATAGTCTATCAGGGGTGACACCGAAAACACTTCCACTATAGTTTTAAGTTTTACATTTTTAATGAGTTGTACTGTTTCAATTTCAGTTTGGTGCGTCGCCAAATTCAGTTCTTTGCTTCTGCAATGTATTGAACCCAATATTAAAATGAATTCCATAGAAGATATTGATGATTGCGTTGAGAGGCTTGCTCAATGTGTTCACGAAGCTGCAAGCAGAGCTACCCCAACTCTTAGAGCTAACCAAAATTCACATACAAGAGACCTATACCTGTGGTCTTTTGAGGTTACCGAAAAAGACGCTTAAGAAGAGTGTGGTATGGCAGTCGGAAACCAAGAGACAAACAGATCGTGCAAAGAACTCATGAAACTACTTCACAAACTACGATTACAATCAGTGGATGAGTTCTTATCTGAAGTATAGCCAGGTGAACCCTATCACAACTTTTGGAAATCTAACAAGTATCTAAAAAAAAGCAATCAAACGATTGGCATTAATTCTTAACGCCAATGGTTCTTGGTGTCGATTCGATAACGATAAAGCAGATGCATTTGCAGATCACCTCTTCAGAACATTTCAACCTTTTGATACTTGCACCTCTAGTGAACATAAAGAGACCTTTCAATTTTTAGACACTCCATATCAAATGGAGTATCATTTTGAATTCTTACCATCTGTAAGCACAGATGATATTCGAGATGAGACAGCAAGTCTTAAACCTTGTAAGTCTTCAGGATATGACAATATAGATGCTTTAGCCATCAAAGCATTACCGATCAATAGTATTGAGTTATTTTCAGCAATAACTAACAGCTGCTTTAAACTGAGGTAATGCTCATTACAAAACCAGGTAAATTGTAAACTGTTTGAGAGATTCTGGACGAAGGACAAATGATTCCAGATCAACAGTTTGGTTTCAGGCGTTGTCATGACACTCCTGAGCAATGTCACCGTTAAGTTGAGCGAGTTTTGGAGGCTTTCGACGAAAACCAATATTGCGCTGCTGTATTTTTAGATGTAAAACAGGCTTTTGACAGAGTCTGGAGAGAGCTGGACTACTGAACAAGATTAAGTTTTGGCTCCCATCACTATCAGCTCTTGTCAATTTATTTATCAAATAGAAACTTTAATGTGAGATGTGGTGAGGATATGTCTGATCTAAGGAATATCTCAGCCGGAGTTCCCCCAAGGTGTGGTTTTGGGACCTGTTCTATACACATTGTTTATGGCGGATTTTCCTATAATCTCTGTTGAATCGCTCACTGTTGCCACTTAAGCTTTCCTGGCTGTCTCGAGTTGCCCCTCTGATGCTTCAAGTGTACTACAACAATTAGATGAATTTACTTTGTGGCCTCGTAGATGGAACATAGTAGTTAATGCATATAAATCCAAACAAATAACAATTGTCGGCTGATGGAAAAATGGGGTGATATTTTAGTATATCTATTTTACATTTACCTTTTTTACTGTGACAAAAACTCCAATATACGCTATAACTATCAGATTTATTCACTTTCAGACCTGTATATACATTCAAAATTTAAGTCTAACAAATAAATGCCAAGCAAATGTAGACAAAAATTTGTGAAAACGTATATTTTCTTACAAAAATAGGAAATATTTTACTATATTTAGGCGTACAATTTATTTTTACGATCGAATTTGAAACAAAAATATTTCTGCAATCCACAAAACACAAAAATAATTAACATTTTCTGTCAATGTCGATAGCTAGTTTTATTTCAAAAAGCAAAATCAAATACTCAACTGTAAAACTAAAACCAATATTTAAGCAGGTTGGCAAACAAAACTAACAGAAACTTTTATGAGCAAATATGAAAGTAGTGCAAATTTCAGCTAAAGCTGCAGCAAATTACGAAATGAATGAGAAAATTTTGTGTAAAAATCAATGCTGCCAGCCAGACGAGATACAAATGATTTATGATGATATGAATGCGTACGTTCTGGTTTTATACATAAATTATGTGATATACTCATTTCAATGATTATAAAATTGTATGAATGAAGAACTGATTGAATGCATGAATCATTACTGTATGAAATCGTAGAACCACAATATTTTTTTTCTTTTTTTTTTTTTTTTACATTGCTAAAGCCGGATATATACGACAAAATGCGGGGTTTTTTGCTTTATGCCAGCGCCAAAGGCACAAATACTTCAAGGATGCGATGCCGTGATCCTGCTATAGAAATCACATAACGCATACACACTTACATTCATATATGTATATGTATGTAAATGTAGTTCAGGTACTATATATGTCATTTAATAAAGGCTTTTGTGTGTAAGCGGGTAAGATTGAGTTTTTATTATTTTTTTCCATTGCTCTGAATACAATTTCACTTAATGAATTTCCGTGAAACAAGCAACAAATCATATGAACGCATGTGTAGCATTGTTCAAGCATTAAAATAATTGGAATATTCAACATAAAAGGAAAAAAAAATGTTCAATCATAATTTGAAATTGAAACCATTGTTTGAATCATTGTTAATGTCAATCGATATAATTTTTAACGTTGGCAACAATTATCGAAGAAATCTGTTTTTATATCCTACACACACGTGCATTAAAGATAATAATTGAACGTTTATAACATTAGAAAGGTACAGGTCTCACCTTTCAAACGCAGCCAACTTCATGTAAATTGGTTGACAGGGTCTCATGGGTCTATTGACATGTATTTTGGTTCGTAGATTCCAAAAATAGCCACACAAAATATTTCTTAAGGCTATTTTAATAATTTTTTATTTTCAATTTAATTTTTTTGGTATAAAAAAATTTAAATATACTATTTTTAAAGTAAAAAATTATACACATATATACTTTAAGAGGCCTTCGATGCTTCGAAAGCTTTATGGTTAAAGTGAACCTCAGAGTCTCGTTACACAAAACTTCAAAATAACATAGTTATCAACAGAGGTTCAGATTATATTTTGCAAAAGCTTAGAATACAAACATAAAAATTATTGTCTTGAATATATCATAAATTAAAACAAAAGTTTGAGACTGTATCATATTGTTATACAGGGGTGTCTCGAAAACACTTTCACTAGAGATTTGGGCGTCACCCCTGATTGTCAGTTTTCTAAACAATTTTGAACTAAAAATTTATTGATTAATATCTTTTTTTCATTCAAAATTCGTGAACTGGCGTCAGATTGGTATAAGAGCTAGTTTCAAATTTATAAAACTATTTAAATCAGACACGCAAACAGGTCAAAATGGCTAAATCGTTACCTCTCATAGCTGATCAAAAATAAATATGCTTTGTAGGTTTAACGATGTCTCCTTTAATGCGTTGCTAACTTTTTGACATACTCATATAAACAATCTAGATTTGTAGATTACCATTCAATGAGGTTTTGCGTGTTTAGATTTTTTTTTTTGCACTTTGTCTCTAGGGTTAAGAAATTAAACCTTAACTACTCGCCTTGCTATCTTAATTTCAAAATTTATTTATTTAGTGAACTCGTACGATTTCAAGTCGATCGTGATCCGGCAAACGCAAAAGTTATGTTTCATTTTCAAAATATTTCTTTGCACTATACATGACAAAACTTGGTATCGGTTACAAATTTAAAAGTTATCGGTGAAATCAAATCGTAAATTGATGTTGCTTTGACTATTTTTTTTAATTTAGCCATGGGAAGGAAAAATTATTTGAAACTCGAACTCAGAATCAATGATATTAATAAGTACAAAAATAACCTTTATAAACTTCAAAGAGTAAAATAGAAATACTTTTAAAAAAAAAAAAAAAAGACAGTACCTTTTTGATGTTATATTATGCATTTACTTTTTATTTCACACACTCAACGCAGCCGATTTGAAATTGGAAATATTTTGCATTTTACGATTGCCAGAGCACCAAAATTTATGATTTGAAAAGTAATATACAAAATTTATACGATTACGGGAGCATGGCTGCATATATATTGGGTTGGTCAATAAGTAATGTCGGTTTTTTTTCTATAGATTGCGACTCTTTAACATATCTTAGGTTGTACTAATCGCATAGGGTCATCCTGTACGGCGATTTAAAGAGGGCACCCTGCTACAAGTGTTTCTTTGACTGCGTTGTGATCACATGTTTCAGTCTCAAGTTATAGCGCGCCAAAGATGGAGTCCACCAAGCAAGAAATTCGCCATATTTTACGTATTTACTACCTGAGAGGTAAAAATCCATCGAAGGTGGACGAAAAATTTTAAAGTTTCTGGGCCCGATGCTTGTAACGATTCGCACAGCACAGCGTTGGTTCAATCGATTTCGTTCTGGTGTAGTGGATGTCAAAGATGTACCCCGTGCTGGTAGGCCAATCCTCGTAGAAACCGATAAAATAGTCGAAATCATCCAAGTGGACCGGCATTTTAGCACTCGTTCGATTGGCCAGGAACTGGGTATAAGACATAAAACTATTTGGAACCATTTGCAGATGATTGAATTTCAAAAAAGCTAGATGTTTGGGTGCCACACGAATTAACGCAAAAAATCTTTTGGATCGCATAAACGCTTGTGATACGCTGCTGAAACGGAACGAACTCGACCCATTTTAAATCGGATGGTGACTGGAGATGAAAAGTGGAACGATAACGTCCAGCGAAAAAGGTCGTGGCCGAAGCACGACGCGCCGACCCAAACCATCGTCAAGCCCGGATTGACGGCCAGGAAGGTTTTGCTGTATGTGTGGTGGGTTTGAAAGTAATTCATCCACTATGAGCTGCTCAACTATAGCCAAACGTTTAATTCGATCATCTACAGCGAACAACTGGACCGCTTGAAGCAGTCGATTGACCAGAAGCGGCCAGAATTGGCCAACAGGAAGGGTGTAGTGTTCCACCAGGACAACGCAACATCTTTCCAAAATCAAATCTATGGCGCCACGCCCATTTTTAGGTATAGCCTCCATACAAACTTACCGTCCATTTTCGAGTTTTGTATTTATTATATTTATTATTTCTGAATGAATGAATGAAGTGAACACTATCGATATGGTAAGGATCGGAATAATATATCATAAAGCTCTGACACACACTTTGGTAATGTGTCATATATTCGATAACATATTCTATATTCTAGTCTTGGCAAAAAGAGTGATTTTTGAGAAGCAGGTGATTAGCGACTTGCAAATCGCAGTGACGGCAAACAGTGATTAAATCGCAGTTCGCGAAAAACCAAACAGCGATTACTAAACGTTCAAGCAAGAGCGATATACAAAATCGCCGCTAACTGAACATGTTCACTGAGGAACAAGAAAATCGCAAATCACAACGTTCAGTCGCAGCGCGACATTTTGATTTTTAATAATTATGAAAAAATCACCGAAAGTGATTTTTTTTGCCAACACTCATATTTTACTGTCAGCATAACCGTCAATATTTTACTTGAGTGTAAACACGGTTTGGTAGCTTACAATTGGTGACAGCATCGCTGGTTTTGACAACATTTCGATATTCGATACAACAATTCAAAACTAGCTCGATTTTGAAATTTTATTTCAATAGTCCAACCTGCCTTTGGCTGTCGTCAAAATAAAAGCTAAAAAGCGTTGCGTTATTCTGTGCAATCGCAACGCCTATCGCATCGCTTTTAGCTTTTACTCTGAAATCAGCATTAGTATCGATTTAAACGCATCATGCATTTGCATTTCATCAGTCAAATTAAAATGAATACTTTTACTTTACTAGAAATATAGAAACTCATCAAAATATTGCGCATAATTTGTCATTTGCGACTACTTTGCACTCAATTTATTTTATGTGAAAAAAAAATTCACGAGAAATATGAAAAATTCGCAAATGTTTTTTTTTTTGCATTCGCATGCAAATCTCGATATTTGCTGTTGGCATATTTGAGTTTGTCTATCAAAATAGACAAAATAGAAGCAATAAAATAAAATTACTTTTTGACTCTGTCAACTTTTTCAATGTTGCGCTGCGCAGTAGTCGCTCGGTCGAGTTGAGCAAATAAACTTTCCAATTTTTTTCCAACTCTGCAGCTGTCATCGCATATACGATTTCGAATAAATAAAAATGGAAAAAGTGGAAAAAGTCCTATTTGGAAAGTTATAAATTTACATTTAAAAAAAAAAAAAATTTAAAAGCGTGAAAGTTATTTAAAATATAAAAAAACACACTGCGTATGCGTAATATTTAGTTTTTAAAGAAAATAAATTGTTTTGCTTTATACATAAACTAATAAACTTCTCTTTCATTAATTAACTTTTAAAAGAAGGAACAAGTATTTAACTTTTGCCATTTAAATCGCAAATTCTTTCTCGTTTTAAATCGTTCACATTTTTTTAAAATTAAATTTAAGTAAGGATTTACCAAAACCCGCTTTATGTGCGCACAACGGAAAAAATAGTTAAAATTACAAAAAAATTACTCGGAACAAAAAAAAAAAAAATGATAAAGATTAAATGGGCCACACGTTTTACGAGAACGCACAAAAAAAATTTAATTAAATTTATAAAATACCAACGCGTTTAATGCCACACAAAAACGAAAGAGAGTTGTAATCTGATGACTACTTAACGTTTTATGTGAAAAATCTCTGAGAATTGTATAAAAAAGTTATTGTATAATCATTTTTAAATAAAGATTTAAAGCAGCAACTCTACTATTTCCGTATTTTACTTAAAAAGTTTTTATAAAGATTAATTTTGAATGTTGTCCAAAGTGAAAACTTTAAATAAGAAGTAAATAACCTGATAGCCCATTTTTTTAAGTTTATGAATAATTGATGCTTATAATCTAAAGATCTTTCGAATTTTTGGTCTTTAGATAAAGTGTCATTGTCAGAGGTGTCAGGGAAATAACTACCAACCCAATTCCTACAGAGTTCCAACCAAAAAAGAGATTTCAAGATGAGTTGGTTTTAAATCTTTCAAGTTTTTATTAGAGTTTTGATAGAGTTTTAGTAAAATACACCATTAAAAAAATAGTTTTTAATTATAAAAGTTATATTAGCTGAAATGTTATTCTTTTTCTGAATCAACTGCACCATTACAATCCAAAATTAATGCAATTATCGCAAGTATCATAGATAATGAATGAAATCAATGAAATCTTTCGAAGTTCTGTGACACCGAAATTTAATTAGAGATTTGCAAATCAACCGAAGGCAGATTTACTAGAGATTTACCTGACACCCCTATATAACAAATGACGCTAGTGACAACACATAAAACATGTATGCAAATTTGTTGCACATCAAGCAGTACTTTTTTTTTTGTTCTGCAAATGTCTCTTTTCCAAATCGTTTCTTTGCATTTTACATGATACAAACTGAAATCGGTTACTAATTAAAATGTTATCGGTCTTAGTAAATCGCAAATTGTATTTGCTGCTTAAGTTTTAAATTTTGGTATGAGTAGAAAATATTGATTTTAAATTTGAATGCAAAATCAATGACATTAAAAAAGTACAGAGATAAGCTCAATAAACATCACAGAATGAAACAAAAAAAAAATTTTAAATAAAATTTTAATTTTAAGAATAGATACCTTAAAAAAAAACATTTTTTTGTAGACTTTTCAGTTATTACTTAATGGATAAATTCATGAACTTTTCATGGGTTGGATGATATGTATTTCCTTCCTATACACGACGATATGCTATTTGCGAAAATCGAATGAATACTTGAAACACAGAAAATAACTTTTTTTTTTTTAATCTTAATTTTAATAATCAGATAAAAAGTAATTTTATTTTTTTTAAATTTTTAAATTAAGACAATTTTGCAATGAAAGTATTAATAATACTATTGTCCAAATCGGACTTAAAGTGTGAACGTTATTACAAAGCGGTTTGAATAGAGTCGAAACGATGTTTGGTGAATAGCCAGAAGTTCGACGGAGCTAAACCAGGTGAAAAGGGCTACTACGGTACAATATGTGTTGAATTTTTGATAAAAAAGTCACGGACAATCAAAGCCGCATGCGAAGGTGCATTATCGTGGTGAAGAAAGTAAGAGTTGTCAGCCCATAATTCCCATAATAATATTCTTTATTAACAGTTTTGCCCGGAATTGTTTCGCAAAGGAATTTGTAATGCACCACACCACAATAATATAAAAAAAAATGGCACTGTCATGACCTTGATTTTCGACTTGCTTTGGAGTGGTTTTCACTTGATTGGTGCACAGTTTCAGGGTCGTATGCATAAATCCATATCTTATCTTTAGTAATGCGTTTGATGGCGCTATGATAGTCAGAAGTCATGGTTTCACAGACTCTAACACGACGATTTTTTTCGAAAAAAAATTTAGTTGTTTCGGTACCAAACGAGATGTTTCGCGCTTGAGACCTAATTGGTCTTTCAAAATCGATTGAATCTGGTTGACGTGATTCTCATTGGTAGAAGTGGATGGACGATCAGGACGCTCATCGTCTTCAATGCGCTCTCTGCCTTCTTTGAATACTTTGAACCAATCAAAAACACTCTCTACAAAACATTAACACCAAATGCTTTTTTAACATATCCAATGTTTGGGTAGCCGAAAACCCATTTTTAAAACAAAATTTAATGCAACTTCTTTGTTGAATTTTTGTAAAAATCGAAAAATGTTTTTTTGTTGTTGACTGAAAATACGCGTATTTAAGCTTCGGTTCCACCGAAGTTAACGCTTTCTCCGTTTTTTTTTAAATTTTCCATTCAAGCAAAATACATTTTTTTTTAACTCGTGGGATTAATTAGATAAATATTTTGTTAATAAGCATTAAAATGTATGCAAAAAAACAAAAACAAATAAAGTTTACGTTCAGCCTAAAAGCGCGCTACAAAGAAATGCTCTTAATTGCAAAAGCATGCTAAACACAATACGAAGACAAACAAATGCATAACAGCCTGTCTAGCTAAAGATATAAATTTAAATACACTCATACATATACACAATAAACACATACATACATATATATGCAAACATACATAGATATGCAGATACGTTTGTTGTATTTCTCACGCAGCATAAACGTGCACAACATGATTTGCAGAGTTCTAAAATAAAAGAAGAAATTTTTTGAAGATACAATACATAAAAATGAAAAAAAAAAAATTTAATAAAAGCTTCTTTTCTCTTGCCTTTTTTTTTTTTTGATGATTATATCTATAGTCTTGCGTTAAGTTGCTTTGCTCATAGCTCAATAGACAGACGCCTGCCGAATTGTTTTAGCTGCTGCTGCTAAAGTTCTTTTTTTTTTTTTTTTTTGTCTTTTTCATTTATTATGCGACATGAAGAAATTCATACTAACCAAATACCGCTTCTAATGTAGTAGATACTTATTGTCGCTTTTTTGTGTGTGTTGAGTTGAGTTCTCGTTGACTGACTGTTTTATCTTTTCAGTCATAAATATAAAGCGTTGCGCATTCTTTCACGCCATTTGCAGTTACGCTGATAAGCGCAAAATGAATGCGACTTTTCTTTTGTTTTACTTTATTTATTTTTTTTTCCAACAGCTTTTCCCTATTGATAATATTTCAAACAAAGGTCAAAGGCAAAGGAAAAACAAAACAAAATAAAGTAGATAGACAGACAGACAGACTGGAAGCTTTAGTATAACACAACCTTCTGCTACTCTTAATTTGACAAATATTTACACTCTTACTTCTTGAGAAGCACACTCGAGTAGTATATTGCATAAACTCATTATTGAGTGTAAATAATAAATCATTTATGGCAACAATTATATGCCAAGATTATGCAATATGCTCGACCTATACAAAATATTCAACTTTCTATGTATGAGCATGAATAGAGCGCATACTTTGCTTTGTTTTTATAATATTTACACAAGCCGTTTTGTGTTATTTATTTGCTTTTCTTATTAGTTTCAAAATTACAAAGCGAGAGAGAGGTATGTATGGCATACAAAAGATATTTACTTCAATAATTAATCATAATCAAAACTCTTTGTCCAACAATTAAATAATTTATGAACTTAAACCTTAATGAAATCATACAGAAATGTGTGTGTGTGTGTAAGCATAAAATTTTATTGACAGCCAAAAATCTGAACTGTTTCACTTGACTTAAATTTAGTTTTGTGCTCAATTGTAGGTCAACATTATTATAGTCATCATCATCATTATTATTATAAGTGTCAAAGTCAGAGATAAACAAAACTGTAACATTTTCTTTGGCTTTGTATCTTTACGCAGTCACTCAGTCTCATCACACACACATACACATATCTCATATAGAACGTTGCACATTCAGCATTTACCGCACAGGAAATGCTATTCGAGCAAAAGTTTATTAATTAATTTTGTTGATTTTGTCACGTGCACGTAATTTCGTTGAAACCTACACAAAATCATATAAAACCAAAATTTTGAAACATGAGGAAATGTCAATGACAGCCATTAGTGAAATAGAACGAACGGTCTGTTCGGCTTAAGGTAAACCAAAATAGTCTATGTTGCTAAGGTTTTTTTTGGTCTACACGTTTTTCATATAAACGAATGTGGTACGAAGAATATTTCATGGAATTAGTCCCAAGACACATAAGACAGTAAAAACGTAAAATGGAACCTTTTTTTATTTTAAAAATATTTTGACAGCACTTTGTCTCCTCAAAATGAAATGAATTGAAGAATTTAATGCGATTGTTTTAAAGAACTTTCGGCATAATTTATGTTAACCAGAATCTATCGAAGAACTTGAATCAATGTTTGTCATTAAAGAAAAAAAATTCGGGATAGGTTCAGGGAATCGGCTTGCCAGTAAGACCAAAGTTACGTCATCATTATATACGTCACATGCGTCCAGCATAATCCAAACTCAGCTGGACCGCCTAAACATATGGCTAAGACGGTGGAATATCGTTATCAACCTAGACAAATCCACACACATTACGTTTGCCCTGAGAAGAAGAGACTGCCCTGCCGTCAGACTAGATGGCGTTGCTATACCCAGCAGCGTCACTGCAAAGTACTTAGGACTGGTATTGGATAGGCGCTTATCCTGGAGTAGTCATCTCTTTACAAAAACGTTCCCAGTTGAACGAGAGGTTGCGCAAGCATCTGTGGCTACTAGATAGAAGGTCCACCATCAAACTAAGGGTCAAACTCCTCCTTTACAAAAGCCAAACTTAAACCTATGTGGACGTATGGCATAGCACTCTGGGGCACTGCAAAGAGAAACAACAGGAAAAGAATCCAAGTCTTCCAAAACAAGGCTCTGAGGCTCACCCATATCATACCAATGCAGAAATCCACCAGGAACTAGAAGTCCCTCTCATAAGCCACGAGGTGGCTAGGCTCACTAAGGCATATCTGGATAGACTGGACAACCATGTCAACCCTCTGGCCATAAACCTGCTGGATAACAGTACAACGACTCGGCGACTGAAGAGGTTACACTCCCTGGATTTGCCACACACATAAACTTTTAAATCCTCCTCCCTCCTCCATCACTCCCCCACCCCTTTTTAAACTCCCCAACTCCCAAGTCATGGAATACTTTATAGAAAGTCAATGTTATGCATTATAATTCGCTGATAGTCCCCTTAGGGACTGATTGCAAAATAAAGAACACAGCATTAAAAAATATGCTAGGCAGAAAGTAGAAAATCCAAAAAAAGCACAAAATTTATCTGCGATGAAATATGGGTACTGTCATTGATTCCAATGGGCTGTAGCTGGGCAAAGCAAATTCTTCTAAACTTCTTTAGTTTTCCTGACGAGAGTGATTAGCTGAACTTCGTAATGATCTTGCAATTAAGAAACCATTAATTAATTTGCAACCAGACAAAGAACATCAAAACCAAAACTGGTATATTTAGTTGAGTCCGAAAGAATTTCTGAACCACTTAAGCCAGAGAAGTTTGTACCATCAGAGGTAATGCTGGGACCAAGTGTCATTACGAACACATCACATGGGATTTGAAAATTTTAATGTTTACTCAACGAAGAGTTTTGTGAAGTTAACCAAAAATCAGCTATTTTACCCGTGACCATTGTCTAAAGTATAACCAGGGCTGCAAACCGCAAAAATAGAAAATTTACAGTGATTCGGTTCAGTAGCTCATTTTGTCTTTCAATCGCTGTTTCGACAAACGGTTTTTTAGTCAAGTTAAATGTTTATTAGGAGCACTTATTACAGTAAACAATCGTCTAAATATTGACCACTTTGAATTTATTGGACTCACTCGTTCTATTGCTTTTGACATTATCAATTCTTTGTGGGCTTCTATTAACATTTCGGCATAAACACAAGCAATAGCTTCACTCACAAAATTTTATACTTTTACAAAATTTTAAATAAATTTGTTTTAAAGAAATCGCGAAACGGTTCGAACTGAGCCACTTTTGCCGCTAATATGGTTTGGTTTTTTGGTTCAAAGCCATTTTTTTTCAGATGAACTGCTTCGGTTCATGGTTCGGAGCAAAGACAAAAAAATGATGTGGTTTGATTAAAATATCGGTTCCGCTCAAAGCCGGTTTGGAGCCCTGGTATATACTCTTAAGCTTTAGTATATTTAGTATACATACATTCAGTAGTAGATGTCATTTTTGGCGCCAAGAAATTATATTTTTCATTGGGATGTTGTGGGACGGATTGTATTTTTGGACCATAACTTTCTCACACATGCATAATCTTAAACTTTTTCTTATTGCCGATGAACCTGTAATAACAGTTCGCAAAATTTTAAATTGTTTTCTGAGGAAAAAAAATTCAATTTGGAACTTAGAAAATTTGTAGAGAGTTGTGAGCCACTACCCTAAGCAGTATTAAACTTTTTACTTTTAAAGGCATTAGTCTTAGATACTTCAATAAACTTCAGATGAAGATTCGACTAATCTGCAGGTCTAGAAACTCACCTGACATTACGAAGATAAGTGGCACACAACACCCCATGACACACCTCACCCCACTTAGAGTAGCAATCAAATAGTTTCCAATTCAATATTTTTTTTTGTTTTATATTTCCGAAAAACCAATAATACCGTTCGTGTGAGTGAGATGTCAATCTGAAATTTGATAAATAAATTATTATTCATACTTATCATTAGAAAAAATAGTGCGAGCATATAGCAAATTTTATAACTCATGAAAATTATTTGTAGAGAAAAAAAAGGGAAAGATTTATAGCTTGCTCAAATAGTCTGGCACTTTGACAGTTAGGCAGAATAGCAGCTCAAATTGTGCTCAAACAACAACAACAAGAACAAAATCTGCTCAACTTGCCAGACCTAGACCCCTGACTTCAAAATGTCAAAGAGAATAGAAGAGAGCAGTGTTGAAAAAGTTAACCAGGGAGTGAGCTTACATTTTTTCAATCTTTGGTATGTTTTAGTGCTAAATAGGCAACAAAAAGAAGAAAATACTGCTTTTTTTAAGCAAAGTTTTTGTAAAATAACTGACCTCGAAAATGCTTACCGTATTGTGCGCTCAGACCTTTGAATCAATAATTGTAGATGGGTTTCATATACATAAGTATAATGTTAGATTGAACGCATGAAAGATATGGATCCGTTAACGATTTCAGCTTGAGAACATGAATATATACACGACATCGACTAAGAAATCATACAAGTTTTTGTCTATAGCATAGCTTTGCTCTGCGGGGAACCATTAACTCTTGTAGTCTTCACAACATCAAAAAAAATGATTCTTAATACAATTTGGTGACATTTTTTATATATATTTGTTTTTTTGTTGGGTTGGCAGTTCTGCCAAACTGCCTAAGTGCCTGACTATTTGAACAACCTATTATATTTATTTTTATAACAGTTCTCTCTAACATTTTCAAATGGAATATATTAATTTTCCTTAACAAACTATTATTTTATTATAAAGCATTTTTTTTTAATACAAAAACTTTTCAAACCAACCTCCAAATATTTTTGTACACAGCTTGAATGAGTTAATTTGAACTTCATAGTATGTATCCCAAAGTCATGTGTATTCGTATTCGTAGCTTTGGCAATTATAGTAAAACTTGCTGCAGGCTCATACCAAACCAAAAAAGAAAATTTCTCATTTAGTTTGCCAACACAGCAAACTGCTACATCACTTTAATGTTGTCACATACTCGTATATCCTATATGTACTGTATTACGAAATTATCATTATATTGCTTATTGGATTTATTGGCAGCCAAAGTTTCAGATAAATTCATTCAACAAATTTTGCTAACAATGCAGAACGTCTTGGCCAAACTAAACTCCTTTAGGTACTATATTTGTATTTGTATCTTTGTTTCTGTATTTGACTTTTATTATTGCTTCAATTGAGGTCATCAAATTAAACCAAAATATTGTTGCATTTTAGATAAGCGGCTTCATACATATTTGTACTTGTACGTATGTACAGAAATAATATTATAAATTTATCTTTCATTGTTTTGCTTTTAATTTGATTGAGCCGCAAATAAACAATAATATTATTTTCAATGTTCTGTTATGTATAAAAGATACTTTTTTTTTTTTTTGTTTATTTTATACGAATAAGTTAAAATAAATGCAAATATTGCGTCAAGTTATATAAATATTTTGCTATTGCATAACAATTGATGCAAATAAACAGAACGTAATTTATAGTTTAATATTAATATAAACAAAAAAAAAATTATTGTTATTGTTCAAAATACAAATTTTGATTGAATTATGCAGAAAAACTTTAACATATTATTGAAAGCAATTGATGGCATAAATATGTTAAATAATTTAATTTAAAAAAATGAACCTATAAAAGCGATAAATTCATTTTAATGAACAAATTATAAAAAAAGTTAAATTAATAAATTAAAAACAAAAAAAAGTTAACTTCGGTTGGACCGAAGCTTAAATACCTGTCACACATCATTTGAATTAAATTTTATCTTAAAATAAGAAACAAATTAAAAATATTCTTAAAAATTTAGAAATTCGAGGTCCGATTTGAACCAATTTTAAACTGAAGATTTGTACCATATTTCAAGCCGTTAGCTCTATGTATAAATAATTTTTTTTTATAAGAGCTTGACAAAATGTTTTACGTTTGTTTGGGAGCTATACCTAAAAGTGGGCGTGGCACATTGATTTTAACATAGAAACTACACAGGACCTAGAAAAGCTTAAGTTTAAAATTTCAGCCCAATATCTTTAAAACTGAACGAATAAATCGCGCAGCAACACACAGAGAGACGGACAGACGGACGGACATGGCATAATCGATTCGTCTCGTCGAGGTGATCAACAATATATATACTTTATAGGGTCTACGATGCCTCCTTTAACGCGTTACAAACTTTCCGACAAGCTGAATATACCTGTTTTACACTATGTGTAACAGGTATAAAAAAATATAAAAAAGTTAAATTAATAAATTTAAATTGATAATAAAGAACTCACTGTGCGTCAGTTATTATTTTGTAATCCGATAATGAATTTAAAAAAAAAAATTATTATTAGTTAAAACACAACACCCTATATATTTTTTATAAAGTACTAGCTGAGCCCGGTGTGCTTCGCAACCCCTTCATATTGAAAGAAAATTTAACAAAATGAAGGAAAAACTTCGGTGAAACCGAAGCTGAAGTACCCGTTACATGGTCGTGGCGTCTTGGTTTTGACCCTGGATGACAAAAAAAATGTTTTTACCCAATTGGGAGCGAGTACATTCATGAATAATTACTATTTTTAAAGAAAAAATCAAAAAAATCGAAAAGTTTGGATGGGGGCTATACCTAAAAATGGGTGTGGCACTCTCATTTTCGAACTTAACCTAGTCGTTGCCGAGAAAAGCTTAAGTTTAAAATTTCGGCCCAATATCTTTATATCTTCATCGAGTAAATCGCATAGCAACAAACAGACGGACAGACAGACAGACAGACGGACATGGCTAGGTCGATTCGTCTCATCGAGCTGATCAAGAATATATATATTTTATGGGGTCTCCGATGCCTCCTTCAATGCGTTACAAACTTTTGGACAAACTGAATATACCCGTTTACACTATGTGTAACGGGTATAATATACTTTGGATCACCCAACGGACTCCAGGTTCAAATTTCGGAGTTCCCTTTGAACACGTCAAACATATTTTTAAAATGCGTCTAATATCAAGTCTCTAGGTCCCATTAGACGCGTCTTAGTAGTCATCTATGAATTAAAATTATCCAGAAGTAAAAAAAATTTTAAATGTTAAAAAAAAATACGTTAAAAAATCTATTTCGGGACCCTCACTGGTCCTTAGGTCCAAAATTCCAAATACCCAGAAGTATGTCAAAAGTATTTTTTAAACACCTTTAAATTATATTAAACTAGATGTCAATGATAAAATGTATTGTTTAAATAGTGGGCGTATGGAAAGGCGTCATCAAAAAAATATTCTATTGTTCCTTCCAGGGTCCCAGTTACACTCTTTAAAAATTTCAGTTAGATCGTTCATGAAATCTGGGCTCCTATAAAGCATTTTATTAAACCACTTTATTCTTATCGAATGTCAGGTTTTCTTTTATTTCATGGATAAACTTTAGACGACTATTAATTTCTTCAAGTTTAAAAACATGATATACTCGCTGAGGGCTCAATGTGAATATGCTGTGTGAATTTGCTGAATGGAGCAACAGATATTTGCAAAGGCTATTGTCCATGTTGATGACCACTTTTTCCTTTGTCAATATCGATTGCACACTAAATCTATGAATAATACTTACCAATACTATTTTAAACGTTTATATGGTTATCATTTTAAATGCCACTTTTTGCATCAGAATAAACTCACGTATACCGAATAGGATCAATCAGTAAATCACTTGAATTTAAAGATCCAGAGTTCCTATACTATTTATCAATCTGAGATGCCTCATGGGCACACGAAATTCTATGATATGATGTAAAACAAATATCCACCCCCAACAGTCAATTTCAATTTCTTAGCATATGTTGCCTTTGAGCTATTCCAGAGAGTCTGGTTCATCGATTTAACACGAAAATATAGCAATCGATGTCTAGATACATTTATTTTTGAGATCATTCTTAATTTTAATCAACTGAATTGGTAGGCTAGATTGACACAATAAGACCAGTGTTCAATAATTAATAGCTATACTCGTACATAGAATACAACTGTATTCCCAAATGATAGCGTTTGCTTCTCTTTACTCTACCCTCCTCTCTTCGCTTCTAATTAAGCATGCAACTGTGCAATTAGAGATTCTATGTAGTAGAATGCTAAGTGCATCTTTATTCTCTTTAAACCGCGGCCTAATTAAAAATAAAAGCACTTTTGCCATTTAATATTTTTAAAGCTAGATCTAGCTTATTTTAAAACGGAAGAGCTTGGAAAATTATTTAAATGCTTGTAGCCATAGATCTACTTTTTATACCCGTTACATAGTGTAAACGGGTATATTCAGTTTGTCCAAAAGTTTGTAACGCATTGAAGGAGGCATCGGAGACCCCATAAAGTATATATATTCTTGATCAGCTCGATGAGAGGAATCGATCTAGCCATGTCCGTCTGTCCTTCTGTCCGTCTGTTGCTATGCGATTTATTCGATGAAGATATAAAGATATTGGGCTGAAATTTTAAACTTAAGCTTTTCTCGGAAACGACTAAGTTAAGTTCGAAAATGAGAGTGCCACGCCCATTTGTAGGTATAGCCCCCATACAAACTTATCGATTTTTTTCTATTTTTTGTTTAAAAATAGTAATTATTTATGAATTTACTCGCTTCCAATTGGGTAAAAACATTTTTTTTTGTCATCCAGGGTCAAAACCAAGACGCCACGCCCTTGTAACGGGTATTTCAGCTTCGGTTCCACCTAAGTTTACGTTTTTCCTTGTTTTTTTCATTTGTTGTACATATTTTGGTATATCATTATATTTTTGTATAAATTTATTTTATTTTACCGTTGATAAATTTCGGACAAACTACAGAGACTTTCAAATTAATAAGAGCACTTTATGCTGGGTCCCTGGACATAGAGGTATTGCACTGGCTCGTCAACCCATATGATCGGCCATGAATTATTTGTGTTCTAAGCTATGCGCCTTCAACTCATGAATGGAATTTATGGTGTGGCTGTGCAAGGTGACTGCGTATCAAACCAAACCTTACTGCTGCTTTTGTAAATACAGAGTAGCTGCAAAGTTATGTGACCCTCGACAACATGCAACAACAAAAAAAACACATGACGGCAACTGAGGGCAATGCCCAAATTAATAAAAATAATTTTGTTAAAACATAAACGATATCGGAGGAGCGGGAAACAGCATTATACCTTTGCATATATTGGCGAGCCATAACGCCAATTGATCACTTCAAATTTTAAAGTAATAAATAAATGTAATATCAAGAACCATGTAGTTAAGTACTTAGATTTAATGCGCTCCAATGCAAAATAATCGGATTAAAATAATTAAGAAGTGTATAACATAAATCCTATTTATGTGGAATGTTCATGTTTACGTTTTTAGTTTATTTTTTTTTTTTGAATATTTAGCCTATTTTAGTTTTTTCTTTTTATGAAATCTAGCTTTTTTTGTGTCCTAAAATCTGGCACCTTTGCATTTAATACGTTCGGCTAGTTTTATATACTCTTTCTATTACTTGGAACTAAATAAATTGTTTAGCTACTTTAAAACAATCAAATAAAACAAATATAATTTTTTATCAATTAATTGAAACTTAGTTTTTATGCTAACAAAAATTGTTTTTATCTCATTGTCAGTAATTTTAATTAGTAATTTTTATATGTTTGTAATTTGTACTTCAACCAAATTGCACACCATACGAATTTTAATATGTACACAGAGACACGTAAATGTAAACACACACATACACATACACACACAAAGACCAACTTTATTCATTAACAACTTTAACGCTCATTTGACCAACAACATATTACCACAATTACGAGCAACTAATGAACTAAATACATGCATATTTGTTTACATAGATACAAACCAAGAAACTAATGCTTAAATACATATAATATGCAAGGAAAAAATACAACTTAAGTGCTTTACTACAACAACAACAACGACGCAAATGTTGAGCATTTTAAAAAGGGGAAAGGACACTAAAATCTAAATCCAGACGCGAGACCGACCAACAAACAAGCTGCGTGTTGAGTAGCTCAGAATTTCTATAGAAAATGGCTGCTGCGTCTTTTATGCAAACAGCGCACGTTCGCACATTTTAGCCGCAATAAAATGCCGATTATTACAGATATTTAGCACTTGCTTAAGTCCGTCCTCATGTTATATACTCGTATTTACTACAACAAATTTAAATTACAAATGCCAAGCTTATTTGCAATGAATTCTTCATTCATGATATGTGTTTGTGTGCAAATGAGAAATGTAAAATGGTTGCTTTATGGAAGTATCTGAAGCTTAAATACTCATACACATAGATACATACACACTGCTACATGTAGTCCGTTCGTTATGCTTTTTTGTTAATGTTTATGGCGCATTGCTTTTCATTATGCTCGGCCATTCATTTAGACAAACAGCGACAATTTTTGTTTACGAAAATCCACCTCAACGTAATTCTTTTTTTATGACTAAAACGAGTTTCTTTTGTTTCAACCTAGATTTCCGCATAGATTTTCATTTCGTATGATTTTGTATTCTTTTTCGTTATCTAATCGCTTCAGTTACAGGCAATTAATTTTGTTTGTAATTAACAAGAAACGTTGTTGTTGTTGTTGTATTCCTAAATGGTTTTTTCTTTTGATTGGCCTTTTATACTCAACACATTAAATCGTATAACTTATTAACATATTTACGGTTGAAGACAGAAAAAATTAAATGGTTTTATAGAATTATACTCCTTTAGTTACTTTCGAAGCTTTCATGCGCTACATTATAAGCTTTTTGAACTTGGGGTAACATTGGTCTGCTTGACTTAGAGAGAGTTACTCTCCCAAGAGCTGAACAGTGACAGGAAGCAACGCTTCCCCCGTTTTTACAGCTTCCACAAAAATCACTGGGTAGTGCCCCTGGTCGAAAGGGATGTCTGCCAATTAGGCAGTATCCCGTGAGAGCTTCTACCAACATGGATAGACTCTGTCTGTTGTGGCGCATGAGTTGGCCTGTTCGCTGGGTGTTATACTTTGACCTTGTGAGTTTTAAGATATTGTTTTTGGGACTTGTGGTCCATCTAATCTCTGCTAACTTGGATATTTCCTGCTTTATTCGCAGTTTCAGTGTAGATATGGGAATTTCTGTCAAACTCCTTTTACCTGGCCAACCAACCTAGAATGTCCCGGAATCCATGTGAGGTAAATATCCCATTGCTCGGTCATATAAAAGATATGGGGCACCTTTTTCTTACACAGCAGGAATGTTGATCTGATCTGTATATCAGTGTGTATGCTTGTCCGTTCGTTCTTCTGGCCTGCTGTTTTCTAGGAGCCACCAAACGTGAAGTAGTCACTTGTAGCTTCTTTAAAGAAGGAATTTCCCAATTTTATATGAGCAACTTTTTTAATAATAGCCATAAAAAATCTCAAATTTTGTCTGGCCTATTTTTATGCTGGACATATAAAAAATGTCTTACTTTAGACTACATTGAACCATAGCGTATAGTCGAAATATTAAGTTATACGTAGATTTGGAAAGTTAAGCAAGTTAATAGCTTCCATTGTTAGGAAAAACTACTTCAATAGGAAAAACGAGCATCACCTTGATGTAAGCAGATTAAATTCAAAAAACCCCTGAAAGCCACAAGAAATTATTTTGCTGATAAAGGGTAACTTAGGTTCCAAAATTTATATAAAAATATACTAACAGTGAGAGAAATTGTTGTTGCTGTTGTAATAAACAGCCACCAATTCTACTTTTCACTATGCTAATCGCATATGCCGACGACTTAGACATAATCGGCACAAATGTTTGGTCGGTCACCGGGGCGTTCTCAGACATCGAATAAGAATGTCGTCCTATGGGACTGACGGTCAACGAGATCAAGACGAAGTACTTGGAATCCACTCGCAGGCATTCTGCGCGACGCAGACGGTCTTTGAATACAGGGCACTTCAGCTTTGAGGCTGTAGGAAACTTCATCTATTTGGGCTCAGATGTAAACAACGACAACAGCATCAGTCAGGATATTAACCGTAGATATTTTGGTCTCGGTAAGCAAATGCGAAGTAGAGTGCTGTCCAGAAATTCAAAAAATCAAACTCTACAAGATGCTGATATTGCCTTTCCTGATGTATGGCTCAGCAGCATGGGTCATGACAAAATCGGATATGTCGGCGTTGGGCCTGTTGATGAGAAAACATCTTTCGTTGAATGTTTGGTCCAGTTTGAGTGGAAAATGATATCCGTATGCGTACGAACGATGAGCTGTAAGACCTATATGCCGACATCGACATAGTCAGGAACATTCAATACAAAAGACTGTTCTGGGCTGGTCACCTGTGCCGGATGGACACAGAAGCTCCGGTAAGAAAAGGAGTGGACGTCCGCCGCTGCGTTGGGAGGACCAGGTCCTAGATAACATCCGCAGGATCGGTATACCGAATTGGTATCGTCTGGCACTTAGAAAATAAATGATGACTTTGTTTTGGGACTATATATTAAAGTGATCTGATCCTTATAATATCAGTAGAGCACATATAGGATGACAATAGAAGTGTTTTTTAACATATTTAAAGTGAATATATTCATAATTACTATGTAGCTATTTTCACACAAAAAAATAGAAAAGGGCGTAAAATCTGTATGGGGCCTATACCTATAAAAATTTTGAGTGAATACATTCATAAATACTATTTTTTTTTCATACAAGAAATCGAAAAAAACGGTAAGTTTGTATGGGGCACTTAGATTTTAACACTTGAACTGCTTAGGACTGAGAAAAGGTTAAGTTTCGAGTTTCAGATCCATATCTTAAAAAATTAAGCGGACGGACGGACATGATCAAGAATATATATACTTAATTGGGTTTACGATGTCTCCTTTAATGCGTTACAAACTTTCTGACAAAACGAAAATACCCTCCACACTATGTGTGGCGGGTACAATAACCAGTAATGCGTGTTTCGAAAGCGGTTTCATCAATTGTATAAATTCTAAGGTAAACCTGGACAATTTCGATGGAACTCGTAACAAGTTTGATGATGCATTTTCCACACTGCCTATCAAATCAGTATTCACATACTTCTTAAGAAACCCCTTTGACTTTTAAATGTACTTCGCCACATAACAAGACCAGAATTATTTTCGCATTAGAGATGTGCGCGGAACTAAATATTTTATCCCGAACCCGATACTCCATCGGCCATTTTGAAATTGAAAATTCTGGTATGAAATTTGGATTCAGTGATCCCGAAAACCATCGAGTTACAAATTTCACGCGCATATAAGAAGTTTTAGAAGGTTGTTTTCAAACCTTAAATTTAGACTTTTGCCGATATGAAAAGAATCGTGTCTATTTTTTTTTCCAAGCTCAGTCAAATAACCATAGTTTCGATAAGATCTGAGAGTATCACTTGGATAGCTTTACTTGTTAGTATTTATGCAATTATGGGAACATGGTTGATAGACATTCCACTTCGTTGCGCCATGCGAGCAACGCCGGATAATGCGTTTAATTGTAAATTATAATAACAATAAAATTTACAAGAAACTTTAACTTCGACTAACAACAGAAGCCAAACTATAATGTTACTTACAAGAAGGTTACATGCTTCAATAATTTTAATAGCATTAATTTCATGGAAGGATTCAATAGATCGAATAGGCCAACATCTGAATCGCCACCATTTAAGTTGATTAAAAGCATTGATGGATGCTGTCTTTGATTAGTGGTCATTTAATTTGAAGCGGTTTTGTAAATGCAAAACAAACGAGTGAATTATAATAATAATACAAACTGACTAACTGACTGTCTGACTGACTGTCTGAATGGCTAACAATAAGTGAGTGGCTTTTGATAATGATAGCATTATGTGCGCTACGCTACCTATTCGATATACATACCAAATATAATCGTTGATGATTTGCATAGCAATTTAATTTTGTATTCAGTGGATTGCTTACAGCATTACAGACACAATTTTCCATTGAAAATTGTTTCGGTAGAATAATGACACAAATAATTCTATTGACGATGATGATTACGCTGTTGTTGTTGTTGTTGGTGTGTGAAGCGTTACAACATTATTGTTGTGGTTGTTGTTGTTGTTGCTACTATTGTCGCTGAATATAATAACTGATTTCCGAATTATATTATATTGAAACATTTTAGTTGCCAAGTTTTAGCAGGGCTACATCATTTGATGAAAAAAACGCGCAGCAGCCTTAAAGTATGCTACACATTTCGCTGGAATACAGAAGCCCTATGGCATATTTTTAAATTATTTTGCCTAAATCTGCTAACACTCCAAAATAAGTAAAAAAAAAAATGTGTTTGGCATTGAATAAGCACGAAAATCGTTGCCTTGTTAAATTTAAATTGGCTCATTAAAAATTTAGTTGACTGTTTCCTTTGGCACAGCCAAAAAAATAGACAACAAACACTGACGTGAAGAGAAAAAGAAAGAGGAAGAGGAGGGGGTTGCTGCTATTACTGCTTTATCATTATTCTCAACAGTAAATCCTTATTCAGGGGTTCTTTTTTTTTTTTTTGTCAACTTCAATAAGAAATGATAAATAGCAAATTAAATTTAACATTGCAACGCACAAATTGTGGCATTCATCTTGATTAAATTTGCTTAATTTTCTGTCATTTCTTTGAGAAGAGAATTTATTTTGTTGTTCTTGATTAGCTTCGCGCTTTGTGGTTCAACGTCAAATTGAATTTTTTCTTATTCGGTCAGTTGCAATTGTTGCGAATTAAATTGTCTCAGAGTCGCGAAAAATTAAATGCGAAAAGTTTTAACTTTTCAAAAGTTTTAAACAGCACACACACATACGCACAACTAAATAAAGATAGTGTTAAAGTCATTGCCAACTCTAATGTATCATTCTGGTTCGGTGTACGCATTAAATTAAGTATACACAAGGTCAACTGTGTCAATTTATATGGTCACAACGAGATTTACAGCATTTGTGTTTTTATGCGAGAGTTGCCATAAGAGTCTTTTTATGAATTTCACATATGAAGCAGCATTTTTTTTTTTTAAAGTTTGATAGCATAGTGAATAATTAGAATATAGAAAACCGGGGTGTTCCTCGCCGAAGCTGAAAAAAATTATATTTGAAAAAATATAAAAAACACTTAGTTGGGCATAAATTTGCCCACGCTTTATATGGAAAATCCAGAGGATCACTTCAGTCTTTTGATTGTTAATCTTTTGTGCTAAAGAATTAGCGCTAAGTAAATTGAATGATCATACAGCTTCTGTCGACAAAAACCAAGAATAGTACTTGATTCGTATTCAATCCAAAACTGTAAGAATTGAAATCCTACCTGATTCTATTTCCAAGATAATGTAAAGTCAAATATTCGGGTTTCAATTTTATTGCCAAAAAAATTGAAACTGCATATTTCGAATTTAGAGGACATTCTTAAAATCTGGACTTACTATATGGTCAAAAAACTGATTTTTCCCTCTTTTCTTTACTTATGTATGTAGCAATAACTCAGTAAAATTCAAATCGACTTTTATTTTAAACCAGTTTTAGATAGAAAAACTTAGACCTTTTGAACCATATATATGTAATATAGGCCGAAGTAACCGGCCTTGCTCGTGAGTCGCAAATAGTTCTTTTTCATATATGTATTTTTCTGGCACCAAACAGCTAGAGTACCCTGTAACCAAGCATATTTTAAGTTTATGCAAATGTAAATGTAACAGGCAAAAGGAGAAATGAGAACTCCTGTAAAATATATATGTATATGATCGGCATTGAAAAAAGATTCGTCCGAGCTATGTCTGTCCGTCTGTCATGCTCTCTGCCGTATGAAGCTGATTATCTCTGATACTAAAATTTATAGCCTTCAAGTAGTCACTTAGAAACGGGTTTTCTCTAGCCCAATTTTAAGGGAGTTTCCTATAAAAACTTCTTTGTTTCTTATTCTAGGAACTATATACTACTGTGTACAAAAAGTAAGGTGAATTTGTTTGTAAAATGAAACATTTTTTATTTATTCTTGTAAATCAATTTCATCCCCTTCAAAGTAATCCCTTCCCGATAAAATAAACTTATGCCAACGTTTTTTCCAATCCTCTAAACATGCCAAATAGTCCCATTCCAGTATAGCCATCAGCGCCTTCGGCGATTCAGCTTTTATCTCCCCAATCTACTCGAAACGCGTTCCCCGGAGTAGTCTCTTGAGTTTTGGGAATAGCCAGAAGTCACACGGAGCCAAATCAGGCGAATACGGTGGTTGCGGAACGATATTGGTTGGATTTTTGGCAAAAAAAGTCACAAAAAATCAGAGCAGTTTAAAAAATAAATCAGCATTTTTGGTACCAACCGAGACTTGACACGTTTGAGGCCCAAAAACATCCTTCAAAATTGTATTGATTGATCCTTTCGATACGCCAATTTCATCCGCAATGTCTCTCATAGTTAATCGACGGTGTGCAATCTTTTACTTTTTGGATGTGAGCATCGTCCGTTGAGGTCGATGGTTGATCAGGGCGCTCTTCGTCTTCAACACGCTCTCAACCTTCTTTGAGCAATTTATTCCAATCATTTATTGTTGATTTTGGTAGAGCTCGGTCCCCATAAGCCTTCTTCAACATTTTTATTCCATTTATTCCATTCAGAAAAAAAAATTGATGACACTTCTTTGCTCAATTAAATCAGACATGGTAAAAATCGCCAAATACACTTTTGGTCGTTTGGGAAACACAAGCGTAAATATATTACTTATAATGATATTGACATGAAATTTGGCCCAGATATAATTAACAGTCCTACCAACTCAAGAAAAAAAGAACTAGCTTGAAATGTAAGGCCCGCAAAGTTTAAATTGAAAATTCTCCTTATTTTTTGTTCACAGTAGTATATAAAAAGGAGTGCGCTTTTTGATGGTCACTCCACAACTCGAGAACGGCTGATGATGGTTAGTTAATTTTGAAATTTTGACCGGTAGCCTATTGGGGGCGTTGAAACCGGAAAAGCCAAATCTTTGGATTGAATAGACACATAGACTTCAAACAGGGCGCATTTGAAAGATGGTTAAAAAATATTTAAGTCATGTTTAAGTGATTTCCCATAGGTGGACCCAAAATAGATTTTTTGATCAATTTTTGTTTTTTTTGTTTTTTAGATTTTATAATATGTAGGTAAGCACTAAGACGTAATTTTGGAAAATTTTGAACCGGGCCTTAAGTGAGCCTTGAAAATAAAAAAAAAAAGCCATATTTTTTCATTGAATAGACGTAGAGAGAACAGAGCTCATTTGAAAGATGGTTAAAAATATTGATTTTTTGACCAATATTTTCATTACTGGCCAGCGCTAAGACGAGGTTTAAGAAAATTTTGACACGGGGCCTAATGGAAGCCTTGAATAAAAAATCATATCTTTGGATTGAATAGATGATGGTTAACAAATAGAAGCAAAAAAACGATAGTCCCAATAAATTATCCCAATATGGATGGACCAAAAATTGTTTTGCTGTAGCCCACATAATATCCAATACATAATATCCAATACTCAGATAGGACTCAACTTAAGGTACATAAAGATTGGGTACAGGGTAAATTGCAGTCGACCATACTCGACTTGAGCGAACTCTCTTGTTTGTTTTACTTTTCATTATATTCATCTGAAAAAAAATTGTGCTAATGTCCTAAAATTTTTCTGCCAATAGATTTTGAAACAAGGTTTTATAAAACCTTCATATCTTTGGAACTTTGTTTTTTTTTTTGTATCAGGTATTATTTTGTGCCTTTTGAGATCGCAGAAGTCTTTTCAAAACAACAAAGTTTTAAAAGAATTCGAATAAATGAATGAAATTTTTAAGGTCATGTTTTCTATTTTTAGATGCTATCTTACATCTTACTTGACTCAGGAAACTACAAACACATCGTGGAATAAAATTGTCTATGAAAACGTTTGTGTTTAATATGGATGTCACTCCGGTTTGAAACTCAGCTTAAGGAAGGATACACCAATGTATATAATACATAAAATACAATACAAATAAACGCAGTTAAGTTCTCAATTCTCGTTCAATACTCTTCTGTCTACCCATGTTCCATATCTGTGCTCTTGCAAATGTGAAATAACATGTTTCCATAACTTTTGTACATATAATTTTGTGTACGCCCTCACTGACAACTGCTTCGCCTACTACAAACAGTTTTGAAATTGTTCTTGACATTTGCAACATTTTCAAGTTGAATTATTTGCACGCTCGTTTGCTCAACTATTTGGCTAACTTGTGTTCCGTTCTGTTCTTTGGTTGTTTCGAGGGATACATTTCCTTGAAACTAATTGTCTTTGCACTTTGATGCAAAATGTTTTCGGTAAACTTGTACTATGGTGCTACGAATATCTTCCATGGATAAATAGATTATATACATTTACATATAAAACATTTTGTTGTTCACTTGTTAAGCAACAAAATGTTTAGCAATTTTCTACAAAAACAAAAACAACGAAAAAGCATATTTATGTTCGAACATTTGAAAGTCATAAAACACTTTACACCATTTTAATAGGCCAACTAATTGCAGCTGTTACCAACTGTTCGGGATATGGTAAATTTTATGCGCAATTAACTGTTTATTAAAGGAAGAAAATGCAGACATTTAAAAAAAAAAAATTGCAAATTTATACAAAGTTGAATAATAATAAAAAAAAAAAAAATTGAATCAGCTTGTAAAATGCCATCACATTTGCTTTAATAAACTTTCGATAAAGAGCGCAAACATGCACGTAAGTAGAGTGTAAAAAAAATGTCCTTTTTTTTCTCATAGCAATCTGTCTGCTGACATAATTTCTCTATTTGTGTGAAAATCATTTTTTCCTTTTTTCTTGTTTTTTTCTGTGGTATTTATACAAACAAAAACGCAGGCAGTCATGCAAGCATCCATGAGATACATACTCGCACACACACACACAAACATACACATAAACATTTATGCATATTTGATGAAGCAACACTTGCGTGTAAATTCAATTGGGATCTTACAGTTACTGCTGCTACTGCTGCTGCCACTTGTCTTACCACTCTCTCTCTCTCTCTCTCTCTTTGCTGTTGTAGTTTTTTCATCATCATCATTTTGTTTTGTTGTTGTTGTTGTCTTTGATTCGCTTGCACAGTTTCCGTTTCCGCATTTAGTTGCAAAAGACAGGAAACGCATAAAATTGAATAAGAAAAGTCTAGAGAATAAGAAATACAGATAAATTTATAGTTTAGATTTATATATTGTATATAGTAAGTAATGATTTTTTATTATATAAAGAGATAGTAGAACTAAAACTTGAATACCCTTAATAAAAAATAATCAAGATTACAAAAGCTGATGTGATAAAAACCAGTAACGCAGTTTAAAGAGAAGCTTGAACTGTGAACTTTAAAGTTCAAAAGCCTATGCAACAGCAACTTACCTGAATGATCTCGACATAGCTACCGTGCAGAAGAAAGTGCTCGAATATGTTTTCGATATCGGTTTGAAATGTTAGTTCAATTATCGATATATTTAAAAAGCATTAAAAAGCTTTTTTCGATTTGAAATTTTTATTGTGAAAAATTGGTAAAATGTATTTTATTGTAAGAACTGTCCATCACTAGCGATAACTTTTTTCCCACTTTTTGGCACATCGTTGATTCAGTCCCAATAAAACTACTCGCTTTTAGAGGCGAAGAATGATTCAGCCCAATATTGGATTCCCTAATCCGAAATTAAGCTCTCTTCCAAAATCTGAGCTATAAGGCGGGTGGGTTAGAACTTCCCAACCGCTACCACTTGTGTGACATGCGGCCGAGCATTGTCTTGATTAAAGATCAATGTCTCATGTCTGGTTGCCCATTCCGGCAATTTTTCCACATTCGCAAACGCTTTGAAATGGCTCAATCACAATTACCTCCAATTCGGCGTCTACAAAGTTGGGTGGTCTTCCTTCGCGAATGTCGTATGGATGTGACTGTGTCAAAATAATCACTTTTGAATCGTCGGAACCACTACGCTCAAGCTAAACTTGGTGGAGCATTCTTCTCGTAAGGCTCACACAACACCCGATAACATTCTGCTGCACTGCTGCACAAGTACACAAGTACTCGGTAATACTTATTTGCACACCCAATATTAGAGGTTGTAGTTTTGGTAAAGTAAATAAATAAACTGCATACTTGATGTATTTCGAAACACCCCCCAAAACCGGGATTTATGGTCCAAAAACAAAAATCTGTCACCACGGTTCCATGCGCATCTTTACAGAACGACTTCGGGCAAACGCTAGATTCTTTGATAGAAAATCGAGCCTCATTTCTGTCACACATCATCTCAACTTCTTCCAACTTTCGCCTTTTTTAGGTCCTTCTTTTGTATTAGAAATTTTCTTTCCAAAACTGGTTAAAAATAAAACTCGGTTAGTAATTGACTGAGTTTGGCCCCATAAGTGAATAAAGTGGGAAAAAGTAGTTTTTTACCATAATGAATATATTTTTATTCATTTTGGTGTGTCCTGAAATTCCAAGAATGCACTTCTTTTACCAATTAAAATATTGTATTTGATCTTGAACGACTACATTGCATACTATTGGCAACAGGTCTAATTAGTTCTGTAAATATTTGTGTATGATATTTCTCATTTGTGTCTTTAATTCTGCTATACGATTTTAAATCGCAATAATTTTGCGATTTACTTTTTAGATCTTAAATTTTGGTCCAACGGCAATCGCATATAGCTAAGTATTTCCGATTTCAATTCGACAAATTTTGAGTGAATGAAATGAAAAGTAAATGAATGTTACATAATTCCATAAAAAAGATACTGTCGATTCTTTAAAAATATTTTATTCAGTGATGCTTTTAAAGTTTATCAAAAATTTGATAGTTATAGCTCTTTCCGTTACAGAGGAATCGAATGGGTTCTAATTAAGCGTTTTTTGTACTCTTTATTTTTTTTTCTATTCAAACATTAATCTAGCCTTTTAGGGTTCTGTTATTTTTGTTTATTGTTCTCTGAAGTAGAAAAATATTTTATGCGCTTCAAGCTCCTTCCGTTACTGAGAATTGCAGTGGGACCTTAAAATACACTTTTTTTATTCCGAACAAAAGACGTTCTAGCTCAACAATTTTCAAAATCACTACTTAGAAGTAAAGCCCAAGTGATACTTACAGATCTTAACGAAACTATGGTTATTTGACAGAGCTAGGAAAAAAACTAGACACATATTTTAATATTGGCAAGGTTCAAATTTAAGGGTTAAAAACACCCTTTGAAGGTGTGGAGGGGTCAAAAAAGATACATTTTTAAAACTTCTTATATTTGCTTGAAATTTATTACTTGGGGTTTTCGGGGTTTCTGAATTCAAATTTTATGCCTAAATTTTATGCCTAAATTTTCAATTCCAATTCCAAAACCAAGAAATTCAAAATTTGATCTAACTCATATTCACCTAGATACTAGGTGATTTTTTTGGGATCGAAGTATTTAAATTTGTTAGTAGGTACTCAGCTACATCTTGTTCATCTGTGCTCGTAATTTCAAAACTATTGCTTTTATAGTTTGAGCTTTACAATTTGATCGAAAATAAGTCGTTCGGAAATTAATATTTTTCTTTTTATTTATTTTAAAATAAATTTACAAATTTATGTTACAAATTAAGTTAAAAATATGTCATATCCTATTTTCAGAATACTTATAAAGCGCAATCATAAAATCACGCACAGCTGGCCACATGCGTTGTGCATTTTGCTTGACTTGATTTCTTAAAAGTTTTCAAGTTTCCTTTTCGTCTTGCTTTCCCCGTTTTTTTTCTTTTTTTTTTAGTTTTAAATTATTTTCTCTTTGCTTAGTTCTGATTTTAGAATTTTGCTGCTGTAACAATTTGTGTATAATTTTATATCATTTTTTTGTTGAGCCATGATGCATGTTGAGCTTGTAAATATGTAATTCAACAAGACTCCTTTTATGCAGACAATTTAAAATTCTATGAACTATAAGCATGTCTTGTTTCCTTTCATTTCTATATACAACGTGCTTAGTTTTTATTTATTCTATACAATAAGCACATACCTACATGTGTATGTATATGTATGTATGGGTGTGTGTGTGTTGAAAGTTTTAGATATTTTCAAATACTTGAATACTATTTACCGAAGACTTTTCGTTAAATTTGTTTAATGCTCGAAAATGTAAAAAGTCATTCAATTTTATATTTTTTGTTGAATGGTTTCACCACTTCTATTTGACTGCAGATGCAGTAAAGCGTAATTGAACAAATTGAGAAAACAAACAAAACAAAAAAGCATAAAAACGTATAAAATAAATGAAAAACAAAAAAAAAAAAAAAAGTTAAAATTCAAAACAGAAAATATTTTTTTATAAAAGAAGAAGCTTTAAAATGGACCAGCAATGGAATGAAGAGTTTTTATTTAATTTTTTTTTTTTCAAAGGAATTAGTAAAATAAATAAAGTTATTTGGTTGGTTGGAATACCCTGCGCAAGTACATAGTGGAATAATATATTTGTATAATAATATAAAGTAAAGTAAAAAATTCTGTAAAATAAGTACACGGAAAGCACTTTCTTTGATTATGGTGGCGTCTTTTTTAATCTGAGTTTCTTCAGAATGTTTAAAAGGCTATTAAGGATTGATTATTTAACCGTTTTGATGCTCCTAAGCAAGAGCATCCGCTGAAAACAGTAGGAATTGTGGAAGGAAAACTCATGGATTTTGCACGACGACAACAGAAGTACAAAGTCACCATCGTATTCGATACCAGTGACTTTTTACTGTACCCAAAACTAAAATTGGCTCTTCGGGAATGCGTTTTGAGTTGATCAGCGCCACCAAAGAAAATTCGCCGAAGCAGCTGAAGGCCATATCTCCGTAGACCTATAAGTTAGAATCGTTGTATCGGCTCAAATGGAGCCAATTTTAAAAGCGACACTATAAATTCCGATAATCAAATTGAAAAAAAAATTGTTTTTTTTAAATAATTTGCGGGAACTTATTTTACATAATGTACTATACTAGTCTATCTGTATTGGTACGATATGAACTCATCTTTCTAAAATTTGACTTCGAAAAGTAGCAATAAAAAGTTTTAAGAAAAGTCAAGTTTTCGAAGAATCTCTGAGATTTTATCATCAAAATTTATTTGTCTGTACAAATACTTAATCATTATTGTAAAGAGTATTACCGTTTTGATTCTACTTAATTCTAAATTTTTATACCAGTGCACTATGTTGAATTTGACCCGTTTCCGTGGCCTACTAATTTTTCGCGAATATGCAAATTTCCGTTTTTTCAATGTTACCATGTTAAGAAATGATCAAAATGCTATGTTACATACCTAAAATGTTAATTTATCAGTTTAGTGTTAAAATAACAGCTGTTAAAGTCAGCTGTTGCAAGCGAACAACACGTGCTGTCTTAAAGGTTAACTTTGCGGTGCAATTTCAAATTGGCATATCTTTGACAAAAAATCATTAAATAATCAAATTCAAAATGAATACTAATTCTTCAGGTTAGTACTATGTGTTGATACTAATATGTTGCGTGTTTCGTTTGTATTTTTCTAACAATTTGTATATTTAGCAAAGTGGTGTCCCCTTGTCACTTTTGGAAAGAAAGTTGAACTTTCAAAGAGTTTAAAAACAAATTTCAAATTATTTCAGTGAGTGTCTATATACATGTTGTAGAGTTGTCAATTCTGAATTAAGAACTAGTAAGCACATTGTGCGCTTTTTGCGCCTTTTTGCGTTATTGGATTTATTAGGAAGCAACATCTTAATCAGCAATGCAGATTTGCTAGAAGTGTGACGCAAACAAAGGAGCTTTGTGAGAAACAAATTGCCATATACACTTTTATTAGAGACAAAATTGATGGCAGCGTTTTAGAAGAAAATCATCGTTATTTAAAAGATAAAGTCCGAAAAATTTTCTGCAAATTTATGGCGAAATTGGCAAAAATGCTGTAGGAATTTGGAAAGGTTCAAACAAATTGGATGGAAGGTTATATGAGCCTTAATTTAACTGAGAAGAAGCAAAAGATATTGGAAAACACTGTTCTTCCAGTCGGTTATTTTGGTGAAGAAGCAGCTGAATCCAGAAATAAAAATATAAATCCGACAGAATACACCATGCAAGGAAAAACAGCCGAATTAACAACCTTACAGACGTTTTTCACAGAGCAATGGATACTTCCGACCCCATAATGTCATCCTTAAATTTAAAAGGCGGATCCAAAAACATAAGAGACTTGCTTTGCCAGTTGAAGTCATCCAGCTGTTGCCTTGTGAAGTTGAATGTGCAGATGAGTCTGCAAATGATATCGACGCAAGGGAAGACAACAATACATATTTTTTTTATAATAATAATGAAATTGATGAAGTTGAAAATGAATACATAAAATAATACAACAAAAAAAATGAACAGACTTTGCGAACGACGCACTTTCGTTTTTTTTCCGATTTCTGTGGGCGGAGGGGGCGTTGACACGCCCACTTTTCTAAAATACCTTACTATAGTCCTAACCATCATTATACAAGAACCTGCAGTTTTGAAAAATCTTGTTAATTTCAAAAAATAATAATTGTCACGGAAACGTGTCAAATTCAACTTAGTGCAGTGTGGAGGATTTTTTTTTTTGTCAAAAAAAAAGTAACGAACCAATAAAAGCCTCTCTATAAATTTTTTTTTTCATTTTGTTTGTTAGAAGCAACAAGGTATAACCCCCTTTTGAGTAATGAGGCCCCCATAAAAAAATTAAAAATTAATTTTTTTTTTTAAAAAATTAAAAAAATTAAAAAAAAACTAAAAAAATATTTTAATATCTTCTAACAAGCGGCCCCAGCCCCCCCAACGTATTGTTCCTATACCTCCCTAAAAACTAATTCCCCACTTTAAAAAAATAAAAAACAAACCCTAAACTTATTTTCAAATTTTTTTTTAAAAAAAAATAAAAAAAATATTTAAAATTTTTAAATTTTTTTTTTATTTTTACACTTTAAAGACCCTTATTTTTTACGCCTTTTTGGATTTATAAGGTCCAAATAAATTAAAAAAAATGCCCCCCAAGTTTGAAGCCTTTATCTTAATATTTAGGGGTGCCCCAAAGCGATCAAAATTTTCAATGTAAATTACATGGGGTTTTCAGCATCGAATAATCAATTAATTATTCCGGCCACAGTAATTGTTCAAAAAATCTAAAACTTACCAAACTTCAACCTTATAATAGTAGCTATTCCTCAGAATTTTTACAGACATTGAGGTATTTTAATTATAGAGTTACAGGTAGACGAAAATTTCACTTTTTCTAATTTTTCCCTGAATTTGTTAAAAAATGAATTATATAGCCCCGCTAAGTGTACATTCAAGAATTATTGCTCTATTTTTATGCAGCGTTATTCATGACAGTTTTGTGAAGGCTTTATTACAGTTTTAAATAATATTTATTTCCAAAATGAAAACAAATTTTGTAAATTCACATTGATTTAATTAATTGTTCATATAATGAAAAAATATAATTTTAAATGATTCAACATATAATATTATTTTTTTCTAAGAGAGGATTTAGTTGCGGTTGGATGTTGTTTTCGGTCGTCAGCTACAATTTGTAAAATATACTGTTTTTCATTTTCATCTTTCGTGATGATGTTATTGTAATCTTGAATGAGTTTGACACCTCTTTCTGCTACATCATTTACAACAACAATTTTTTTAATTTTCAATTCCCATTTTATAATCCGGATTATTCTTCCATGTTGAAGGATCCTTGTCGAGAAAACTGGTACCAATTGAAAATGTTACAAAAAAAAAATTATTGTTTCTGTAAAAGAAGAAAAGTTATTTGGACGTAGAATGTATCTTTTCATTTCATGTTTTCTTGTTCCACATCTAAATTTTTCTGCTTCCAGCAAAACTTGAGCCATCTTTGTTTTAATTGCTGCAGGAACGTTTTCTGGGAGCATCTTTCCATCCCAGTGCAGCACTAATTCCTTACATTTGTTTTCTTGAAACTTTTTCTTTATTTCTGCTTGTTTTGATTCCCTAAATGTCTTTCTAAGGCGTTGAAAAGACGTGCGATTTATTACTAAATTTTTAGTATCATATTCAAAAGCTTCTGCAGCAGCCATCAGAATATAAACTCCATTCCGATCAGAGATTTTGCATCTATCAAATACTTCAGACAAACGCGGAGTAAAGAATTGCAATGTGCCTCGAGCTGCTTTATCTGTTTCTGTTGAAGTTCTTGCAGTTGTTTGCTGACCGACAGCAAAATCATTTTCACTGTCAACATCATCATAACTGCTTTGACTACTTGATACCAAATCATTAATTTTATCATGATCATAGCTAGCAAATTGTTGTTCCATTTCATCATAAGCTCGTTTTTTCTAGCAGTTTCCAATGTAGTGCGGTTTAGAACTTTTTCTTCCTGTAATTGTAGTTTTTTTATCTACACCAAGCATGTAACCTGGTCGTCCTTTTCGACGCTGAAGAATCAAAAAACTCTTGTCTTCTTCAATCTTCATTTCCTCCAATGCATTGAAATGAGCAATGTCGAAGAGATCATCCAATTTCTCTACAAAATGACCTCTGTTTTCTTGTTCCTTGTCTGTAGTCCTAAGCAAATGTTTTTGCAAACCTTTCCACTCATCGAATAATTGTAATAATTTTTCAACGCAATGGTCAACTCTTTTGATGGGGATTCGAACTTTTTGCCAAAAAACAGAAATTTCTTGAATCACTAAATTTGCACTTTCCTTCTTTGTGAGGTTCACAATTTTTAAATTGTAGAAAAAAACACTTAAAGCTTGTCGGTTTGAAGGTAATTTGGCTCCTACAATTTGATTAGAAAAATAACCAACAAGGGGGGCGTGATAGTCTTTTCTTAACTCGCGTGTAGATTTAAGTGACGAAGTTGAAGCCATTCTATTATACTACGAAGACACACCTGAAGTATTGGAGCATTTTCAAGGCCAGCTTCGTTCTTATCACAAAAACGCTGCATAAAAATAGAGCAATAATTCTTGAATGTACACTTAGCGGGGCTATATAATTCATTTTTTAACAAATTCAGGGAAAAATTAGAAAAAGTGAAATTTTCGTCTACCTGTAACTCTATAATTAAAATACCTCAATGTCTGTAAAAATTCTGAGGAATAGCTACTATTATAAGGTTGAAGTTTGGTAAGTTTCAGATTTTTTGAACAATTACTGTGGCCGGAATAATTAATTGATTATTCGATGCTGAAAACCCCATGTAATTTACATTGAAAATTTTGATCGCTTTGGGGCACCCCTAAATATTAAGATAAAGGCTTCAAAGTTGGGGAAAGGCTTCAAACTTGGTTTTTTTAATTTATTTCGAACCCTTTTAGCCCCTGGAGCATAGGAAATTTAAAAATGTTTGTTTAAATAAGGGCCCCCCTTGGTGACTAAAAAAGATGAAGAAAATAATAAAAAATAAAAAATAATAGTAGATCATTACACAAAAAATAGTACTTCTTCAAAAAAACTCCATTAACTACCTAGGGTATGAAAGTAAAATTGGGGCGAGAAGTATTACTTTTTCAGTTTTTTTAAATTTAACGTTTTTTTCATTTAACATTTAATTTTTATTTTGTTTTAATAAAAAAAAAAAAAAAAAAAAATTTCGTTTAGCAAAAAAAAAAGAGTACAAATTCACTATATTTTGTTTTTTTTTAGATTGTTCAATAATTAGCAAAAATAAGAACTATAAAAAGCTAATTGCAATTGGTTTTCGAAATAAAATAAATAAAATAAAATTTAATAAATATTCATTGAATATTCGAACAAATCTGATAAAGTAAAACTTGAAAAGCTAGAAAATATATTTATATAAAATATTGAATATGATACAAGATATTGAAAGGAGGAGTCTATCTAGCAATCTAGCAATCAATTACCGTCCGTCTGTCTGTCCTTCTGGCGCGATTATCTCGTAGATTTTAAAGGAGGGAGCCACTATAAATAAAACTTAACTATTCTGAGCCATCAAATGTTCACTTAAAAATGTTTTGATCGGGGGTCTAATAAACTCCTTGAATTCGGAAAAGCCAAATCTCTTGGATAGTTAGACCTAGAGACTTAAGATAAGAAGCATTTGAAAAATAGTTAAAAATAATTTTAATTAAGACATTTAATAAAATGAATTGTTTTTGCCTTTTTTTCCTTTTTATAAGGGGCCGTCCACAGTTATATATTTTGAATAAATACACATATACCAGAGACTAAAAAAAAATAAGGCGCATTTTAAAAGTCGTTAGGTGTTGAGGTGTTTTTGGATTTTTCGAAACTCGAACCTTACACCCATTTGGGAACCCAAAATGTACCGTCTCTGTTAATACTTTTGTTATAACTTGGTAATAAAGAGGACAAGAGACTTGATATTTGAAAGATGGTTCAAAAATATTCTTCATGTGTTTGAGGGTTTCCATAAATATGGACTTAGGGCCCAGCGAAGTACTCCAAAACCTAAATTATATCAATTTATACAAAATTTTAATAGGGTTAGGGGTTTCAGAAATTTGGACTTGGGACTCTGCGGTGGACACAACAGAAATTTTAAAAAATGATATATAATTTTTTTTTTTTTTTAATTTTTTGTGTACATATATTCATAGTACAATCAAGTTGATCACTTAGTCAAGATTTTGCAAAATTTTGATTAAGGGCACAATGGGTGCCTATAAACCGGATAAGACATATATTTATTATTAGAATGCCTAGATGGTTCAAAATATGTTTTCGTGTTCACTACAGCCGATTGTCGACCTTGGCAGCACGTAAGATTTGACACCAGCGGTTGTAATGTAAAAGATTCTCGTGTTCTTGTTCTAAAAGTTTCCGATAATCTAGAGACTTAATATAAAGTTCAACGTCTAGTTTGGCGACTATGTTAAATTATCATACGCTGGACTTGGCAACATCGACTTTTCTATTAGGAATATATCAATTGCCAAGTCCAGATTTTGATGGTATTTCATCAAACCTGTGACCGAGTAGAGAAGACTATCTTTAATAAAGTAGAATAGAGACTTGAAGTATACCAATGCATAAAGGTTGCCAAAATTTATTAACATATTTATTTGTTGTCATAAAAATTCAATAAATAACCTGCAACCCTCTCCAGTATATTTACCTAAAAAATATTGATTGTCGGTTTACCCCTAGCAGTCGCGTAAACTACTCGACCGATCGCTTACAAATGCACTAAAAGACAAGAATAAAGATCAAAAACGCCGCCTAAAGACATTTCAAGTAGTAAATTACGTAGAAATATCATTTTAATATAATACATAACACCAAATCAGTCTTAACTGTCATGAAACGCGCTTACGACAAGATTTATGTAAAACAATTTGAACGACAAGCAAAACGTCAAATTATATCAATATCCACGGAACAAAAAAATGCCTTGGGGCTCAAATCTCGTGCTATGGTTGCTGCGGGTGCTGCTGGTGCTGCTTCCTTAGTTCTTCAATTAAGTTAATAAAGCACAACTCACCCACTCAACGTAATGAAGCACACCAATTTTATGTGAGCAAACAAAAAAAAAAAAAAACAAAATGAAAAAAACTTCACAATTTATGCGCCAAGTCACAGCAGGCAGGCACTCGCTCGCTAAAATATATATTCAAGACATTTTTCATTGAATGAGTGTGGTAAATGTACAATAAGATACAAACACACACACTCACACATATACAATAAATTATGAACACTGTTAGCAGAAGCCAGGTGTGTGCTTTTAGCCATACCGCTACACGTGGCGTATGCGCAATATTTTCTTTTCTTATAAAAAAAAATATTTAAATATGTTCAAAAATGGACACTTGAAAACAACTTAAATGTCAGGGCACGACAAAAGGTATACAACCACAAAAATACAATAGAATATTGAAAATAACACTTGAGTGGCTGCAAGTAATTTTCATTTATTTTGATTTTTTCCCCAAATGAAAATATCAACAACAATTTTCGATTCAAAATGAAAATCAGCGTTTTGTAATGTCAGCCAAAGCGAAAGTCAAAAAAACAAACAAACAGACAGACGGACATTTCCCCAAATGTCAATCAATGCAGCTTAGAGTTGTTGCTAGTTTATTTATGCAGAAATGTTGTACATGAAAATGGACAATAAATGGACACATGACCAAAAACTGCAACTGCAAAAAAAAAACAAAATTGAAAACAAGTCCGTTGTGAGTATTAGTTTGTTTCTAAAGCAGAATCAGCGTTACTGCAGCAAGTAAAACTGGAAAACAACTTTTTTTATATGTAAGTAAAATCATTGTAGATACCTAATATGATATATTCAATGTAATTCCTAAGAGAAGTACTTACAGTTGAAAAGAAGAAAGTACAACAATACGCCAAGTACCTAACAGAAACATTTTAGGTAATAAAATGCACATTTATGCATGAAATTATGCAGCACTAAGAATGTCGCTAGTTACACAGTAAATTTCTTAAACACTCAAAAAAAGAAAGAACTGAAAGATTGAAATATTGCCGAAATATTAACCGATTTACGATTACTCAAATTATCGAACCGAAAAGAAGAATCGAAATCGAATCAAAAACAACGCATACTAAAGACACGAATTTTTCAATACATAAAATTATAATCTATAGCCATGCTCCCACAATTTCAAAAATGTTTTGATTTAAGATTTAGTAAATTCCTACGTTTTCTTATTATTCCTGCTTCGGCAAACACAAAAGTTATGTTTCATTTCCAAAACGTTTCTTTACATTGTATATGACAAATACTTCTATCGGTTACAATTTAAAAAGTTATCGGTCTGACCGAATCGAAAATTGTTGTTGTTTTTAATTTATTTTTAATTTAGGCATGAGTAGTAAATATTGATTTAAAATTTGAATTTATAATCAATGATATTAAAATCTATAAGCTTCGCAGAAAAAAATTAAAATAGTTTTATGTTTTATTATGCATTTACTTTTCATTTCACTTACTCAAACGCTGCCGGTTTCAAATCGCAAATTATTTGCGATTTGCAATTGCTGGAGCAACAAAAATTTTGATTCGAAAAGTACGAAAGCATGGCTGCTAAAATAGAAGCTAATAAATAGATAAATCGACTTCTCTTATGGGCTTATCTAAGGCAACAGGTTTAAATGAAAAATACCGACTTTTCATTTCACTTAATCAAACTCTGCCAATATGAAATCGGGTTTTTCAGAATTTTGACATTTTTTATTTGGTTTCGAATTTAATCAAACTATGATAACCCAGAAGTACTGAGTCAGTGCAATTGACCCGACAGATTTTTTACTGACTAGTCTATTCGGGTAAGTCAATGACTAGTCTCAGTATGAACCAGAAACTGATTGACTTATGAAAGACAATCTCCGCATCAGACGTGACCAGATATTGACTAGCCTACATGAACTAAACAGCAATTAAGTCAGTCCAAGTCAATTAGTAATTAAACCATGTGCCGGTCAGCAAGTGAGCAAGACAGTGACAGACACACGCAGTCTCTTAAATGACTGGTCACGGCTGATGCAGAGACAACTAAGAGGTGATCAGCGACTGTCCCAGCCTGACGCAAAGCAGGACACTACAGCTTCTGTAATGTTAACAGACGTAAAAATAACCGACGCTGGCTCTTCCGTGGGACAATGCTAACTAGGCTATGATAGGCAGCTGATTAGTTCTGGGTCAATCATTACCAATCTACTGCTGGAAAGTAATTTAAAAAAAATTTGTAACGAAAAGTTTAAAGCCTTCTTGCTGGGGCTTTGCAAGGGTCGCATATTTAATAATGTTTGGATATGTATAAAACTATTTTAAATTGGCATATTTGAATTCCAAATCTAAATTAACCTTTCTAATGGAATCTTGAATTATTAACGACCGTTTCACATAAAGACACTTGCATATGAAACAATATTTCAGATTCCAACCTTTGGCCGCTAAAACATATTGTGAATGAGCATCTTTTGCACCCTGTGTTATTTGATTGAAACACAAACAGCAATACTAAAGCTTGCCTCGAATATGTCGAGTTTCGTAGCAAATAGAGTTTTTTGCGGGGAGTTATAATTACACAGCCCTGCAAATTACCATTTTTCGGATGCGAATAAGATGGGACCTAGTGTTTTCGAAAGGAATTTTTGTGCTGAACACGAATCTGGGCTCAAAAATGGCCGATCAATCAATAAAAAACCCCGAGTATCAAGTTTCAAGTTAATCTAATCCATTTTTAACATTTTCGTCCGCCATATTGGATCCGTCATTTTGAATTTTTAAAATCTAACTGCATATTTGTAACATCATTGAAATTGAACACCCCTAGAACACTGCTTCTTCTAGTATTTCTTAACTTTGGGTGTAGATTAGTTACTATGTTCATTTTTTCTAACCCGAATATTTTGGGATAGGGCTCATTTCAAAAAGCAAAGTTCAACCTTCAATTACAGACAATAACGGAGATTGTAGCACGTCAGGGTTCTGCTCTACAACTCTTTAAAAATAGCCAACAACGCTTATTTTTAGGGTTATGGAAAATTTTTGAGCCCAGATTCGTGTTTTGCACGAAAATTCCCTTCGAAAACACTAGGTCCCATCTTATTCGCAAAACTGATGCAGGGCTGTGTTATTAACTAATATGAAAAATAGTGCAGCAGACGGTTCTCGAATTTTAGTGAAAGTTTACGGCGAATATGCTCTTTCAGAGGTGGTTTGATCGCTTTAAAAGTGTTGATTTTGAGCTCGAAGATAAGCAATGGCCGGGTTATTTCAATCATTTCTTTATGTGAACCAATGCCAAATGCTTCAGGAGTTTTTAGAATAACTAGGAGTGGATGATTGGACAGTCAGCAAGCGCCTATAAACCATGGAATTGATTCAAAAGGAAGGATACTGAGTGTCAAAGGAGTTGAAACCGTTAGTGCATCGATTACAATAACCCCAAGCGAAAGAAGTCATGGGATTTGCCCGAGCGGCCACCAACATCGCATGAAGCTTTTGCTCTGTATTTGTTGGGACCAGCTTCTACTACGAGCTTCTCAAACCGAATGAAACGGTTACGGTGGAACTCTAACGGATTCAACTCATGCATTAGAGCCACATATTGCAAAACTGATCAATACCGACTTGGAAACGATGAAATGTTCTACCCCAACCACTGTATTCTCCAGACCTCGCTGGATGAGTCATAGCCTAGCCGATTAGCACTTTACTTCATGTGAAGATTGCGAATAATGAATGGATCGATTCAAAAGACGAGTAGTGGTCGAGCAGACATGGTATCCGTCAATTGCTTGAAAGATGCGGAGAAAGTAGACTTTTGAGTTAAATTAATTGAAAAATCATAATTTAATATTGTATTTTCATGATGTAATTTATGAAGTCTCATTTTGCTAAGTGTACAAAATAATATATGCACAACATCTACTCTATACATACACACATGCATACATACATACATTATATACATACAACAAGTTTCGTATGGAAAAAAAAACTTTTTGCACCTTGACGAAAAATATTTTATATGCAGCGAAGCGTATGGGCAACTTCACGCCACGTTGCAATGTCATCGGAAACTGCAACAGGCAAAGTTTCAAGTGTGCTGGAATATATTCTATCGTAAAATGTTTTTAAAATTTATATACTAAATTCGTAAAGGTAGAAGGTAAAATTGCAGCAGTGGCAGACAAGCAAACAAGAACAACAACAAGAAACGTCTTCTTGATATATACTTATATAATTTGCAAAAAAAAAAAGGAAAAAAAGTGAAAGAACGAAAATAATACGGAAACGGAAGTTGCAACAGAAGCAACAAAATGGCGGCAATAGTAGCAAACATAAAAAAAAAGAAGAACGGCAACATTTGTTTGCAAATTGATGCAGCTGTTGCCAACGTCGCCGCCGACATCGACATCGTTGCCTGTGCATAAGCAGTTCATGCCATGTCGTAAATATGCAGCACGTGCTGCTGTCTTCAATGCTGTCTTAAGTAAAGAAGAAGAGCAGCAGCAGCGATGCTGTAAATAACTCACAGCTTACTCACAGCTTCAAACTCAAACGCAGCGCAGCGCATCATAAATTTTGTGTATAAATACTTTGCGCTAAATTATCGAAAAATAAAAAAAATAAAGACTTTCGTCCTTGCAACACTTAAACTTGACATGCGCAATTAGTTTTTATTGCAACATTTTTATTTTAAATTTTTATTGCCAAAAATTTTGTTTTTTATTTTGGTGGAAATTAATGTTAACTGGCAAGCGCAAAGTGCGCGACTTAATGAGCTTCAGAAAATGGTGTGCTGCAGTGTGAAGCCCCTTGACGATTGTGCTGCTTCTGTGAGATAATCAAATTTAATGAACGCAACTAAATGTCATTTTAAGTGTTTCTCAGTGCTTTTTGCTTGTTAACAGCTGCTTAGCCACTTAGGATTATATTATCTTTTTTTTTTTTTTTAGTTTTTCTTTTATTTATTGTAATTCATTTTATTTATCTGACGAAATGTGTCTCCTAAGAGTGCTGACATTTTAATGCATTTTACACTGAAAACAATAACATTTTTGTCCGTCTGTCTGTCTGCTTGTTGCATATGAAACTCTGCTAAACATGAAGCGTATTTTATTTATTTATTATATTCTGACAGCTACGCATTTACCATATATATTTTTTTTTTTTGAGTGTACTTGATTTACTTACTAAACAAAATAGCAAATCTGTCATTTATCCGCTTAAAGCTCATTATTCTCATTTAATGTATGTGTGTGTGTGTGAACCGTTCTAAATCGCTTGTCTGTTGCAATCTTCATTATTATTAACTTCAATTAAAACTGGCATTACTCCATGTAGCTAATTAGACAGCAATAAGCAACAATCTTACCTCAGATACTCTTTGCCGCAGTGGCGTAGCGTGAAAAAGGCTGAGGCTGTCGTCATCCCAGGCGCCAAAATTTCGGTGGCGGTAAAATGAGTCTTTCAAGAACTTTTGTATATTTTTATTTTTATTTAAAACCAAACATTTTTTTTTTTTTTAAGTAAAAACAAGAAATTTCCTGCATTGCACTCTAAGGTTAATTTTGCTGTTGTAATACAGTTGAGCCTCGTTTTTCCGGGCCTCTATCAACCGGTCTATAAATCGGACTGCCAAGCCGTTGATTTTACACCATTTCTCCTATTAAAGAAAATTTAATTAAAAATTAAAAAAAAAAATTGAATAAAAATTCTTTAAAAAATCTCAGCTTATATGAGCAGGAGCTATAAGATGGATACGAGCATTTTTAACAAGTATGAAGTGTTATTTTTCATATAAAATCTTGAAAATGGGCGGTTAGTTTGTTTGGGATTCAAGACAAGTGAGCGGGGCACACTGATTAAATAACTCAAACATCCCAAGTCCAAGAAAAGCTTAAGTTTAGAGTTTCAGCCCAATATCTTTGAAAATGGGGAACTAAACGTGTAGCCACACTCAGACAGACGAAAAAAAGAGACAGACGGACAAATGCAAATTTCTCGAAATAGAACAAAAAGGAGAAAATAGGGATATTCACAAATTAAACTGCACACTTTGTATAATCACTTCTCGTTTATAGCTTTTTTTCAAGGCAGTGACATACTAAAGTACTGATATTTCAAAAATACACATAGTCAAAAATACACAACATCGACAAAAACATTAGTAAATTTTTTATTTAACTAGGCTATGTAAAAATGACCGTGTGGTGAGCAAGCGGTCAAGAATAACACCACAGCCGGCTCAGTTTGACATAAAAGCTTTCTAAAGAGATATGCCCTCAGTATGAGGCGGGTTTCGCAGGGGATTGGTCCCCTCAACCGGAAAACATTTGAAACCAAAGCACACACGAAGCATGGATAAATCAGCTAGAAGAAAACAGAACTACTCCAGGTGGCAGACAAAGAAGTTAAATCCCCCGTGGTAAACTCCGCCCCAATTACCGTTAAATCTGCTACTTATCATAATAAACCTCGGAAAAGATTTAAGGAATACGATTTAAAAAATATGCCCCCTGGAGCGTCCGATCCCTGCGTAACTCGCAGCAAACTGCCGCTGCCTTCTCAACAAGAGTCTCTCAACTGCTTAAGAGACTACTCCGGCATCCGACTTTATAAACGATCAGTGGAAACATATCTCAAACTCATTAAGTACAGCAGCCAAAGAGGTTATTGGTTATACTAGACCTCGGAAGCAAGCTTGGTAAGATGATGAATTTCGCACTGCTACGGCAGAAAAGAACATTGCATATAAGCGAACCCTGCAATCGGGAGCAACACGAGCTCTTGTTGAGCAATATCGAGAAAAACGAAGAAAGGAACAACGCTTTTTAAACGCAAAAAGAAAGACCTAGAAAGGCGTGAGCTCGAAGAACAAATTTTGAATATATGCAAAAAAAAAAAAAAAAGGACATGCTCGACATGGTTCAATTTGGTTATTATTGAGTTCGTCAAATTCACACGGTGACTGATTTCTTCTTCTTCGAATGATTTTTAGCGTCTTCTAATCTCTTTTCTTCTGGAATTGAGACTTCCTCTATGATTTCAGAATTTTTTCTAGTGATCTTCTACTATTTCTATTAATGGAAATACAATTTTGGTAATAAGTCAACAAAAGCATCAAGAAGAACACAGTTCAATAAAGTTTAACGATCAATTGTTAAAAAATAAGCTCCACCTGATTCCTAAAGGACTTCCTCAGAATATTACAAATATGAAATCGGAATTATTATGTCTATTACGTCCACATTGCAGCTATACTACACGTTGGATTCGATAGCGTTAATGCGACCCACGCTACGCTCCTGCATTGACATCTTCAAATGCACACATTTATGTACTTTTATTTCGTTTAAAACGTTTTTGCTCCTAATTTAGCGCTATTTCCCGCTGCGCTAATTCGCTAAATTTGTTGTCATGATTTCCAAATAAAAACAAAATGAAGTTTTTCTTGTAGCTCAACTTCAAAATGAAATTTCAATTGTTGTTGCAGAAAAGGCGTTACTGCAATATAGCAAGTTACAAGTTGTTTTTGTCGTTGTTATTTTAGCAGATTTGCTTGCATTCGTGTGTTTATTTTCCTAATTAAGCTTTACATATATGAAAGTGCATTTACATATATACAAATGTAAATATGTACTATATGTGTACGAGTATGTGTGTCTGCATCTGTCAGTTGGAATATTACAGATAAAATTGGTTGAAGAAATTTACATATGCATTTCATTGTAAGCGAATTCAATTCAATCAGCGAAAGACATTTACATTGTTTTAATTCATTTGTTCTAATCAAAATTTGATTAAGTTAAACAAGTTTTTTGGATTTAGCAATTTGTAAATTTGTAAAAAAAAAAAAAAAAAAAAAACTAAAATAAATTCAGCGAAAATTTAATGATTGACTCGGAGCGATTTAGAATGCATTCCAATTAAACAATTCATCAGTTTTTTTTTTAATTTAAAAATGTTAAGACTAAACAGAGCATGAAATTGTGCTGCTGCTGAGTACTCAAAATTAACTATTTCGATTAACTGCATTCCCGATTCCAGATAAACTTATCTAAACCTTCTAAAAGGGAAAAATCTGCTTTTTTGCAAACGATTTGTTCGAAATTTTGTTTCATAATTTCGAGCTCAAATTATCAGACATCGCCTTTGAAGAGTTGCTGCTTAGTATTTTACTATTTTAGGGAATTAGGTACTTCGACCAATACCAGTTCTTTCTCTCAATGAAAGTGCTCAAAAAGCGATGGTACTATAGAATACCAAGAAGATTTTAGACTGAAAAGTATGTTGCCTACCGTCTCAAAAATTATCGAAATAATATTTTTGGTTATTAGAATGTTTTCTATTATAAACAAATTGGAAAAAATAATAAACTATATAAATACCATTTTCTACCCATTTCGCTGTGGTTATCTTCCACCCTTGTGGTACCATTGTTTCAATTGTTGAGATAGTAGGAATAGGCGAATCCAGATATACTCTACGATTACGATTTCTTCTCATTTATTATGGTAGCAAATATATATAAACACCATGTCACCTATTCAACTATATTTACAGATAATATCTGAAATGTCATTATTTTACATGTAATGTTCGAATGGTCTAAGTTTTTGATTTCGAAAAATGGTTACCCGAAAACTTGATACCCGTCACACGAAATTTTCTGAAATTTGAGGAGACTTCGAATAGGAACTATCTTTATATTCTTGGCATATCGATTTAATAGAAATGCCTTCATCAAGTTTACTACAAATTTTGCATAATTGGGCTGATTCGTTCGTATACTTAAGTGGGGAACCCCAAAACTAAATTTTGTTAGGAAAAGTAGAAAGCAAAAAACCAAAACCATTTAAAATGGAAACGAAATTGACTTTTGCATTAAAAGTTGCGTTAACAGAGTCCAAAATGTAAAGAATTTGGGTGTTGCCTTTCTCGAGGTGTTGCGTGTATCGAGGGTTGCATTGAGTGGGGGCATACTGTATATATTTACCTGTTCCTTATCAAAATTATACTGAATATATGGACTATTATTACAAAAGCTTTAAGCATATGTATATGAAGCACTGAGCTTGATAAATAAACATTTTTATACCCACATAGTGTAAACGAGTATATTTAGTTTTTTGGAAAGTTTTAAACGCACTAGAGGAGACCTCGTAGACCCCATTATATATAAGTGGCACTACAGCCGATTGTCGGCCTTGGCATCACATAAGATTCGGCACCAGCTGTTGTAATCCAGTGCCTCATCATACCATCTTGGGATTCCGATCCTGCGGATGTCATCTAGGACCTGGTCCTCCCAACGCAGCGGCGGACGTCCTCTCTGCCGCGCCCCTCCGATTTGATTCACGTTTTGCTTCCAAACATTTCTTGCTGGAGCTTCTGTGTCCATCCGACACAGGTGACCAGCCCAGGACAGCCCTTTTGTATTGGATGTTCCTGACTATCATCATATAGCTCGAACATCGTTCGTACGCATACGGATGTCATTTTCCACACTAACTTGGAACCAAAGATTCTCCGAAGTATCCCATTAAACATAAATATTCTTGATCAGCTTGATGAGACGAGTCGATCTAGTCATGTCCGTCCGTCTGTCTGTGCGTCTTAAGCTTTTGTGTTTTGGTCCTAGGCAGTTTGTATGTCAAAACCAATGTGCCACGCCCATTTAAAGGTATAGCCCCCATACAAAGCTACAGCTTTTCGATTTATTGTATGAAAATATTTATTATTTATAAATGTATTTACTACATATTGGGTAAAAGCACTTCCTAATGGCATCCAATATAAAAGAATGGTGTCACCCATTTTTGGGTATAGCACCCATAATAACCAAGCGCCCATTTTTGAATTTTTTGTATGAAATTAGTTTTGTTTATGAATATATTCACTCCAATCTGGGTAAAATCACTTCTACTGTCATCCTATGAATATGCTATCGATATGATAAGGATCGGTCCTCTATAACCCCAAACAAACTACCCTTCCTATTTTTTCAACTTGAGTTGCCCAACCACCCAATCCCTTCTTTTTGGGTGACTGATGATCATACAAGAACTAATTAAAGTTTCGTGTGGCGGCTATTTGATATATAAACAGTTTTGTTTTACTCCACCTGGCCTATAACCTTTATTATGAGACTTTACCAACTATTTAAACTTTTCTTTTTTCTTTTTTTACACAATGCGGAAAATGGAGCCAACGTTTGCAATTCAGTTAATTAGTTTAAGCTTTTAAGTTGCAATATAGTTCATGAAGCATTTTATTAAAGCTTCGAACATATTAAAGTGTTATGCATACTCTTTGGATTATATTCTTTTTCATATCACTTTGCTTTATGTCGAAATAAATAAAGATAAACTCAGTTAAATGAAAATCTGAAAAGAAAAATAAATAAATAAAAATAAAGAAAGCAAAAGTGTTGTGTGAAACGAAAGGAATTAAATATTTACACTGAGAATTCAATTGCAATGCAATTCTTATTGTGTCAGCCACTTTTGTTGTTAATGTTGCTGTTAAACAAGTGTTTTTTTTTTTTTACACACACACACATACATTGTATATAAAAGAAAAGTATCTGTGCATCTTTAAATTGATTGTTGTTGGCATTTTATTGACTCTTCACTGACAACGAAAATTGATTGAACAAGTTATTTATTTTGCTCTTTTCCATTTTCACACTCAATCATTAAGATGCTGCCAGTAGCTGTGTAGCATTTCGCGTTCATTCATTCATTCAATTATTTATTTATTCAGATACATCTTTAAACAAAAAAATATATATCTGAATAATTATTTTGTTTGAATTGCTTAATGAAATATTTTTATTTATTAACTTAAATGCTTGATTGTTCCATTTAATTCGATTTATTATATTTTCGAACTATAATTAGCTTCTAAAATTTTCAAATTAAAGAGCTTAGATACAATATCTTTTGTTGCTATACTTCATGTAATTTGTTCAAGTAAAAAAAATAACTTTAGATTTAGTTATTAAACTTTGTTGTTCTCCATTTGGCTTCTGGTACTACATACATCATCCCATTGCTTTACTTAATTCTAAAAATGTATCTGACATTTGCACAGCTGTTGTACAAGTACAACATTGTTTCGTACGTATTAAGGAAAAAGGAAAACTTTTTGAATGTTGCTCTTCGGGCTTAACTCAACGCAACTAAACGAAATCGGGTCCAGCCAGATCATTAAAGCTGCACAAATAGTTTACAAAACTCACAATTTGCTGAAAGTAAAGAAAAGTTAAAAGTGAGATGAGACGAGACGAGATGTAGTAGAGTGAGATGGATGAATGCTAAGAAAATTGAAGCAATGGAGCAGCAGATTTTATAAATGGAAAGAGCAAAATTTGAAAGTTTTGATTGAATACAAACTGCAAGCAAATTCAACCTGTTGGTTGCTTGGCTGTATGCTACGTTCAGTTTTATAGATAGTCAATTGGGAGTCGAGTGTAATAGCTACAGTGAGGCAAATAAGTAAATTACATATTTACAAACTTATCTCTAATCTGTTCTAATCTATTCTAAAAAAAAAAGATTTCAATCAGCCATGTTCCCATAATCGCAAAAGCAAAAATTTTGCGATTTTCTTTTCAAATCCGAAATCACAAAATATTTATGATTTCAAATCGGCAGTTAAATAACACACGGAATATTCTGTCGATTATTTAAAAATATTTTTGTTTTATTCTGTAAATTTTTGCGATTACGAAAGCATGGCTAAATAATTTAATTAAACTGCAAATACTTTTGCAATTCACTGTAAACATGTTCAGCAGCAGTTAGCTTGTAGAGGTCGTTCTGAAAGGTATGTATACTGGGCTCTATGCACTTTTGCCTTTTAGCAAACTGAATTTTCTAAATTAAAATAATAAAATAAAGATTATCCTTGAAAGCGCATATGCAAAGTGCTCGTAGGTAACGAAATGCATTTTCAAAGTTTTTCAGTTTATAAAGTAATTTTAATAAATTGCACATGCAACAGCCGTGGCAGCAAATTTTTTTGCGCTGCGTAATTTATTGATTGCAACAAAGTTTGTTAGAGTCTTAGGAACAGCAAAAAAAAAAAAGATATATAAATCTTTTGTTCTTTTTTTTATAAGTTAGAAAAGTCATAAATTTAAAAGTGTCAAAAATCAAGTGACAAGAATTGAAAAGATTTAAATATTTAGAAACGGTGAAAAGATGCTATTCCTAAAAAAGGCAGACAGAACTAAAGAAAACAAGGAAAAACTTTTTTTTTTGGGTATATCCTAAGTAAAAGTTATAGATAATACATATATATACTATATATGATAGATGCGGCTCATTGGTCCGCTATAATCTGAATTTGAACACTTTTTGGTTTGACACACAAAGTAGCTGGAAATGACAAAGACTTAAGTTTGAAATTTTATTTTAATATCTTTAAAAATGTGTGCAGACAGACGGACATTTCTAGATTGATGCATGAAAACAATTTGACAATAATTTGTTTAGTATTGCCAGCACTGCAGTTACAATACCACACAAAACTTTGAATAACTTATATAGTCGCTTGGAAAGTATGTCGTTAATATTACAGTATTAGATACAACCAAGAGATGAGCACGGGATAAAAATTTTTGTTCCGATTCCGCCCGTCCCAAAAAAAAATGGCTCTCCCGATTTCGCCTATACCGAATATTTTCAACTCACTCCGCTGATAGTTGAAAAATTCCGAAAATTCCCACAAATTTTAAAAGATTCTCGAACCCGGCCAATGCAGAAAAATTTCCAGGAATCTCGAGGTTCCCGCCCGTCACCCATCGCTAAACTGGATCATTGAAAAAAATATATTTTTTTTAGTATTGAAATTTCAAATTTTCAATCATTAAATTGCACCTTTCACACGCATGTCATACTCCAAAAATATGACGCACAGTGGTATTGCTTTATACATATATAGTTGTTTAACACTATAAACCTCGAAAAAATCATTTTTTTACCGTTATTTCAAAATCTCGATGTGCAAGAAAATTCTAGTATACCAAAAAAATCTGTTTAACTGTACCTACAACCTAATCTTAGTCCCATTCAATAAATTTAAAAAAACAATTTTTTTTTGTCGTACCGTGTAATAAACTAAATTTTTTTAAGGGGTTATATACAGTTAGGATTTTCAAAAATCGATTTTTTTTTTTTTGCATTTTCTTATTATATATATATCCCTTGTATCTGGTATACACAGTTATAGAAGAAGGTATAGAAGTTATAGACAGATTAGTGAAGGCTTTCAAAACTTTAAACGCGTTTTTCTCGAAACGTTGCTTTCAAAGTCGGTGAGCAAGATTTCTCAGAAACGGCTGAACCGATCGGTCTGAAATTCTTACATAAGCTTCTTAACTATATTCTTTAGTAATTAATCGAAGGATTTCCCCATCCGATGAAAATTTCTTATTGTTTTCAACAATTAAAGAGCCGAATTTTGATCAAAAATCGAACCTTTTGTTTTGAGTAGCCGCCATTTTGTCAATAATTTTTTTTTGCTAATTCCTTCGATTAATCCACTAGACTATTTATTATATTAATGAAATCTCTTTGGTTTTGAATTTTAGATGATCCAGTCCAGAGATATCGTGCTCACCGCAAGAGGCCTTTTTGGCGGACCTCTACAAAATTGGCAATATCAACGTTCTCGATAATTTTTTTTGGCAATAAAACATATGTGAATATAGTTTAAGGTTGTCATAATATACCTGCCAAGTTTCAAATCAATAAACCAAATAGTTTGCTTAGAAAAATTCTTAAAAAATGCATTTTTTTCGAACTCCTAACTGTATATAACCCCTTAATAAGCAATTTTTTTTTACTTCTGAGTTGTCAATTTTTTACCACAAATTTATTGTTTTTCTTTTTCAAATCATATGATTTTGTTTACCATAAATTTTTGTTATAATTTATATCATAAAAAAGTTCACGCCAAAAGGTATGCACCTTTTTTTTATTTTAAAATGCTGTGGAATTTTCGTGATAAAATTAACAACTTCTTTCAATTGTCGGAGTATTCGTTCTGTGGTTAAATAATTTATGTTTTTTTTTTTTGAAAGAATAGACCTCATACTTTTTTTTTTATACCCGTCACACACAGTGTGGAGGGTATTATCATTTTGTCAGAAAGTTTGTAACGCATTGAAGGAGACATCTTAGACCCTATAAAGTATATATATTCTTGATCAGCTCGACGAGACGAGTCGATCTAGCCATGTCCGTCTGTCTGTCTGTCTGTCTGTCCGTCTGTCCGTCTGTCTGTCTGTCTGTATGTATGCGTTTCATTCGCTCAGTTTTAAAGATATTGACCTAAAACTCGGAACTTAAGCTTTTTTCAGTCCTAAGCAGTTCAAGTGTTAAAATCAAAGTGCCACGCCCATTTTAAGGTATAGCCCCCATACAAACTTACTATTTTTTTCGGATTTTTTCTATGAAAATAGCTATTATTTATGAATGTAGTCACTCCAAGTTGGGTACAAGTACTTTTAATGTCATCTAATGATAAATCCAAGCTGACACGCCCATTTTTACCTATAGCCCCCATACAAACTTACCGCCCATTTTCGAATTTTATATGAAAAAAGCTATCAATTAAGAATGTAGTCACTCCAAGTTGGGTAAAAATACTTCTTATGTCATCCAATGTCAAATCCAAGCTGCCACGCCCATTTTTAGCTATAGCCCCCATACAAATTTACAGCCCATTTTCGAATTTTTGTATAAAAATAGGTATTATTTATGAGAATATTTAATCAAATTTGGGTAAAAACACTTCTTATGACATCCAATAACAAAACCAAGGTGCCACGCCGATTTTTAGCCATAGTCCCCATACAAACTTATCTATTATTTTCGAACAAATGTATGAAAAAGTAATTATTTTCGAATATACATATATTTATAAATGTATTTGAGCCACTGATGATCATAAACTATTCAAAGATTCGTGTGACGGGTATTTAAGCTTCGGGTTCACCGAAGTTAACGTTTTTCTTGTTTTTTTTTTTTTTTGTAGCTATAAAAAATTGCAATCTAGGCATTTTATATGCGACGACGCATCGCCTTCTAGTTCCACGCTACAGAAAAACCTAAATCAAAGCTTAGCAAAGATATCTTAAAAATCACCTTTGTATTAAAATAAATTTAAATTGTAAGAGCTTAAATTTTATTCAAAAAGAATCTGTTAAACAAAAAATCTAAAATATTTTGTTTAATTAAAATTAAGAACGAAAAGATGTTAGATTAATTCACAGCACATTTTCAAACAAAGGCTTAATCGCTTATTTTCTTCCAGATATGGTATCGTATCAAGAACTAAGCGATTATTATGCATTGCGTACGAAATTCAATTTATTTAGTATTTGCCTTACAAAATATAAAATCCATTGTTCACTAAATTACATACTTTCCATTCGATATTAATCGAAAAGTATACAATTCCCACTATGTGCGTTTGGGGTATAATAATGTTGCGCTTAAAAAAAATAGAAAAAGCATGACATATAAAGCGATAATAAGCATAATAAAGACTGCCAAAGTTTCAAGCATGAAGAAGAATTGCAAAAAATGCAAAGATGAACAAAAAAAAAAAAAAAAAAAATTGAGCATGAAATTTATGTTGATGAAAAAATGCTTTTCATGCGTTGCTCTACTATATGTGTCCTTCTGTCTGTCCGTCTGTCTGTCTGTCTAACTATGTGTATGCATGAATATCGCTTAAAGCATCTATGACAGCAGCATATACCCTACTAGCTATGACTATTATCAACAACAAAAAAAATTCACCGACAAAAAAAAAACAAAGAAATGGCCACAAAAAAACAAATGCTAACAGGCGTAGAAAATGCCAAAAATAATAATCTAAAACAAAGAAAATACAAAAAAAAAAAAAATTATTTTTTTTTAAGAGAAAAAAGTTGCTTAGTTGATGAAAAATGAGCGCCCGATTGCCTGGGGTCTAAAAAAGAAAAGCGTAGCAAACATGCTCAAACACACACAGACGCATAAAAACTTATGACAACGTACACAAAAACAGCCAAGCGGATGCTGCACACACACACACGCATACGCATGCAGTCGCTACCACACCCACACATATTCTGACACCAATACTACTACATACTCACACTATTTACAATGATACATCTAACTTATTACTTATGTTGAACTAGGCAGCGTCCTTTTTAAGCTAACAGCAATAGCAGCAGCAACAACAACTTTGGCAACAGCAATTCTCGAAACCCAAAACCTGCCGTTGTCATTGTCGCCGCTAACACCACAATCCCGCCTTACAATTTTACTGTTCAACCCAACGCCCACTTTGTCTCTTCTTACGGCAAAAACAAAAAAAATTGTGTCACACACATACCAAATGACCTTGAATTTAACTTGGCTAACAGTGAAATTTTCTTTTCAACTTTGAGTGAAAAGCATTGTTTGAGTGTTATGCTAAATGCAAAGAAAACTCTGTTCATTTTTAACAGTTTGTTTTATTTAAAATTATTTCTACTGTTAAAAATTCAGATCAATACTTTCCTAAATCTCGTCCTAGGGGCTTACCTATATAGTAAAGAAAATAGGTAAAAAATTTAATTTAGGTCCGCCACTCCTCAGGTCCAATATTCCAAAAACCAAAGATATTTTTCATTTGTATTAAATAAAATTAAAATTAAGGTTAATGGTAAATCGTTTAGTGATACAATATTATTTTAAAGTGTATGAATGGGCGTTAACAAAAAAAAGTGTATATTTTTCCTTCCAGGGTCCCAGCTATACTCTATCAAAACTTCAGGAAGATCGTTATTTAAAAAAGTGGGCGTATGGGTCGCCGTGGTTAAGATCCCAGTTACTGTCTTTGAGTTTAAGGAAGTTAGATTCAGAGATCTGGTCTCCTATAAACCACACATTCATTTTTATGTATTTAGAAGAAGTTAATAACAGTACGGAGTATATGTTTATCTCATTTCATCCTTCTACAAAGCTGTAAAAAAGCATACTATGTTTAAAATTATGTAGGCAAAGAAAGGTTATTTATATTATAATTGCATCTAACTGGTACCAAGCCAATAACTGACCTAAAACTGAGTTTTTTTAAATTTAATATTTATAATATTTATGATAATATTTTGAGTTTTCATGCTAATAAATATAACACTTTAAAATATAATTTTAACTTAACATTTGCTCTATAGCTTCGTAGAAGGTAAGAGTGAGATAAACATATTAACTGTATTATTTTCAACACAGTTTGTTTTTATGCTCAACAATACTCAACAAAATATTCCAGCAAAATAAAAAGAGAGAGATGGGAAACACAACACCTTGTTATCGCACAAGATTTCCGATTTCAAATCGGCATAGTTCAAATCAGTAAAATATAATTATTAAAAAATTCTATTTTATTCATGGTGTTTATAGAGTTTACTGGAGCATAAATAATTTGACATCGCACAAATGAATTAAATCGTAAATATAATTTTCTCCAACTTAAAATTGGATCATTGGAAATCAGGCTAAAATTTTCGAAATTTGTGATTTCTGCGTGATCGTTAGTCTTTGTCTAACTTGTGTTGAAAGATCACAACTGGTTCGTGTGGTACATCTATATATATAAAAATGAATAGCTGTGTATTAACAACGCTAAAACTCGAGAATGAATCGACCGATTTGAACTTTTTTTTGTTTTGTTGCTCTCATCATATATGTGATCAGAAAGGAAAAAAATTTGGAAAATTTTGACCCGGGGCCTAATGGGGGCCTTAAAACCGGAAAAGCCATATCTTTGGAGTGAATAGACGTAGAGACTTGAAACAGGACTTATTTGAAAGATGGTTAAAAAACATTTTTGGCATTCAAGGTGTTCAAGGGATTTCCGGAATTTGGACCTGGGACCCATATGGTGACCCAATACAGATTTTTTGACCAATTTTTTTTTATTACACGTGAGCACTTAGATGGGATTTTAGAAAATTTTAACCCGGGGCCTAATGAGAGCCTTGAAAAAAGTCATACATTTGGATTAAATAGACGTAGAGACTTGAAACTGGGCGCATTTGAATGATGGTTAGTCGTGTTTAGGGGATTTTGAAAATTTGAACCCACATTTTTTGAACAATTTATATTTAGCCACCAAAGAGAAGCAAAAAAAAAAAAAACGCGAGCAAAGCCGCGAGTACCTGCTATATGTATATAAAATTGTCGTTTCACAGTGTTTGTAACAAAACTGCTCCGAAACGGCTGTATCTATTCTTATGAAATTTTATGTGTATATTAGGTAGGTCTGAGAATAGGACATCAACTATATTTCATAACGCTAAGTGGAGTGGTGGCCGTGTCCTCTATAGAATCGATCATAAATTCATTGACTATTTTCGAAACAACTCAACCGATTTCAATGAAATATTTAAGATGTGAATTTTTGGTATGTGTTGTTTTGAAAAATAGGCAGTGAGCGTGGTCCCCCTAGAATCGATACTAAAATAATTGAACAAGAGAAATGAAATTCGGTTTACGTGTTACTACACCGAGAAATGTATAACGCATTGGAAAAATGGGCGGTGGACGTGTCACGAACCAAACAAAAATTCGTAATATTTTAAAAATAATTAAACTAAGCAAATGAAAATTTTTATATGAACATGATCCGAGTAAGACCGGGTAATTCAACTAGTCCACAATATTTATTAAGTTCATTTTTTATGTCACTTGTTGAAATCTCACATCCGGTTACGCAGAAACGCTATCGTTATGCTTAAACTGTTTGCGAATTTTGAGGCTATAAGATTTTGTTTGAAAAATATAGTACTAAATTTTAATGATTTCGAAAATGAAAGCGTAAACATAATTCTACATTTGCTAGTTTTATTTCCTATCAGATCAGTCTCATACAACAGGACGCACTGACAGATATATCTATTTCGAGTCGTTCTTTATACACCATCATTTGTAATAGACCTGGTACAACGAGTTTTTCCACTATTCCCCCACTCGGAACTAAAGCTTTGCTGAAAAATTGAGTATTAGCATTTTCATTTTCTCATGTGTTCTCGGTTATCGCTTTCATTTGTCGTTTTTCAATAACATTAGCAGCTTCGTCTCATGTTATGTTACTTAACATGTAATGTTACTTAACAGTATACTGCAATGCTATTGAATTAAGAATTTTGCTGTTAACGCATAAATAATTTATTTATTTATTTATTTTGGCACTGCAAAAAGAAGCCATACACAAGCGATCATCAAATATCGCCGGAACCTACACGCAACAGTTCAAAGTAACTTAATTTTATTTTATTTGCTTTTTTTGAAAGTGTTTACATTCGTGTTGACAGTCAAAGCAAAGCAAAGGAAGTGGCAACTGGGGAATGCATGGGTGGACGCCTGATTGCTGTTGTTGTTGTTGTTTGTTTGTTTTGTTTTGTTTGTTTATTGCCTTTAGCCGCTAGCGACATTTTTATTAAACTTAATTGAGCAAAGAACTTCATTATGAAAGCTTAAGGATACGAAAACTGTGTATACTACTACTTATTTATGTATACAATGCATTGGTTTTGTTATTTTATTTATAAATGCGAAGATGATTTGTGCGTACTTTATTTTTTATTTGTTGTTTGTAAAGGAAATTACATTTTGCTGCGTGTCCTTGAAGGATACAAAACAAAAGCAAAATTTAATGAGACGAAACTAATCGAACATAAATTAGTCCAAGTGTCAGATGATATATTAGCAGCAAGTGTTTTGTTTTTGTTTATTAAGGCAATGTTTTATTAAAATACTTTAAATAGTTTATAAGAAAAAGAACAACAATAAATAAATTAGTTTACGTAAATTTAAACAGTTGTTGAATAAAAAAATAAATATATAAATAGTCTGAACGTTCATTGTTCACCTGTTTTAATATGCACAAACTAAAACGTTTATTGTTTCGCAATTACTAAATAAAAAAGTGGGAGTGTTCCTATTCAATTTATTAAGCCTATTAATATAACAAAGAACTTTTTAACTATCTACGCAGTTTGTTGTATCAATATTTATAATAGAAGCAAAATTAATAGAGATGATAGATTTCAAAGAATGTGAATTGTTGATATGAACAAGTTTTCAGTTGTGTTATATTTTTTCATGTTTCTTTGAACTGATCCAGAAAATATCTTATTTTGGTACACTAAATTTGGTGTTTAATAAAAAAAACATTTCCTTATGGGTAAAACCATGATGTAACTATATAAGGAGTAGTATTCCAACATTGCTTAGTGGCTGATTTTCCGAAAAACCTGGGCTCGCTTATTTCATATTTAACATTTCTTTTTCAAAATTCAAAATGGCAGATCCAAAATAGCAGTTATCTTTTTTCAAAAAAAAAAAATCTAAAAATAAAAGGATTTTTACTAAACTTTGGGTACTTATGTTTTTGGGGTTGTTGATTTCATATTTCACATTACTTTTCAAAAATTCAAATTTACGGTCCCTAAATGGTCTTTATCTTTTTTGAAATTCTCTAAAAATGAAAGAACTCCGAATAAATCTTGTTTAAGGAAGTCTGGGGCAAGATAGGGTACAATATAATTCAGAAGAATAACAATTTGTTTTTTAATTTAATAACAAAATTTTTAAATTTTATTTTTTAATCATATTTAAAAAAAATTACATATTACAGAGTCAACACAATTCGCTGTCAAACTTGCAGTCGTCGGATGATGCCGAACCAATTATTTGTTTTTCTGATGCTAACTCGGCATTCGCAATGACATTGTTAGATAATAATTTAATAACCGCTTACCATTTCTCTTTTGAGGTTCTCAATGTAGACTAGAAATAAGCGGATCCGAGAATACAAGAGTAACCAACGCATAATATCTGTCATTATGTTTAACCTAGAAGATGTTCGTGAAAAGTTTTCTCGTTTTTTTTTTAATGTCTTTACTCCTCGATTTCTTGGCTTCTTCGGAAAGGTACCCGTTCGGCAGTAGCGCCATGGAAAACCATGGATGATCACTTCATTAATTAAAGTGGTCATGTGATACCACGGATAACTTTTAATTAATAATTTTGCAGCATCCAAGCAATATTGCTGAAATAGATTAACATCAACTGTGAAACCACAAGATTAAACTTGGATTATGACATGAGTTCGGTTGAGGCACTCGGCATCTAAACGATGACTCTGAAATCGACTATGATAGAGGCAGGCTGAGCAAAAAACTGCACTCATCAGCCGCGCGCTGTGAGACAAAGCTTTAGATCAAAACTGCAGTGGCGCCTGGTGGCAGCTAACTTTGATTTAATTTGGTAAAAAATACTTCCATTTTTATAAAAAAATAAGGTTGACAGCCCATCTCGACCACGCTCACAACTTTATTCACTATTTAGTCAAGAGTGGATATGTTTGACATCAATTTTTAAATTGCGCGCACTTCATTGGTGAAATTTTTTATAATGAAAACGTTTCATATACCTTTCATTACAATTACCAAAAATAAATATTTAAAAATTAGATTTTTTTAAAAATTATAAGTATTTTAAAAATGTTTTTATCGAAAGCAATATGGTACGGATCGAGTTATTATAACGTATAGTCCTATACAAACTTACCTATCATAGTCTAATATTTTCAAGAAATTTACAGCTATATCTGTATTTTTAGCTTAAAATTTGATAACAATATTGTGTCTAAACTGGAGTTGTATCAGACCATTGAACCTCACCCATCTCATATCGAAGTTCTATCTACGCCACTGTTGATCACACATTAAATCTTTAAAGATTCGTGTGGCTGGTATTAACGCTTCAGTTTCGCGTCACACATACTGTGAAGGGTATATTCAGTTTGTCTTAAGTTTGTAACGCATTAAAGGAGTCGTCGTCTTCCCAGTTTATTCGGTCAGTTTAAAAGATATTAGGCAGAAATTCAGAACTTAAGCTTTTCTCTCAAACGACTAAATCAAGAATGTAAATGAAAGTGCCACGCCCATTTTTAGGCATAGACCCCATACAATCTTACCGCTTTTTTCGATTTCTTGTATGAAAATAGTTATTATTCATTAATGTTTTCACACCAAATTGGGTAAAAATAAGTCTAATATGTTCCAATGTCAATATTAAAGTGACAAGCCTATAAAGTATAAGCCCCATATGAACTTTTCCCCCAATTTTTTTAAATTTTTTTACGAAAATATCTTTTATTCATGGATGTATTCACTCCAAATTGGGTAAAATACGTCTAATGTCATCCAATGTCAAAACTAAAGTGCCGCCCCCATTTTTAGGTGTGGGACCCATATCCGCCCATTTTCTATTTTTTGTATGAAATTAGTAATTATTTATGAATGTATTCACTTAAAATTGGTTGAAAACAAGCCTAACATCATCCTCTCTTTACTCAACTCATATTATAACGATCAGCTTACTACAACATATAGTATAGCCCCTAAACAAAGTCAGCACCCATTTTCTAATATTTTTTAAGAAAATGTTTATTATTCTGTCCTTAGGTTAAAAATTTACGCCATTATTGTGTCTAAGCTTTGGTTGTATCGGACTATTGACTCCAAGCCGTCCCTTCTCTAAATTTTACCTAGGCCACTGATGATCCTAATTAAACTAAAACCGGATGTGGCGGGTATTTGAGCTTCAGTTCTACCAAAGTTTACGTTTTTCCTTTTTTTTTTTTTTTATATTTGTCATTGCTGTTACTGAGCAAACTTCAAACACATGACGATTTATTTCATTACATCTTAGTTTCGAATTGACATACCTTCTAAATCGAGTTTTAAAGTAAAATTTATTTAACTAAAAAAAATTATTAAAATTTGTTGAAATGAAATAAATATCAAACCGCAGCAGACTTGTTTAATTAAAAACAAGTACGAAAGCATTTAGCTAACACAAACAAGCTTTTTAATGATCCTGATAGACTCAAATGCAAATCTAAGCTAAGCTATATAAGATCAAATAGCCTCAGCAATTACTCCAATTATCGATTTTAATCATCAAACTTGCAAACAACAACTAAGCAATTTAATCGACTTAAAAGTATCTTATTTAAGCAGTTACCTTAGTGTTAGACAATTTTAATTATTTTACTTAGGTTATTTTCGGTTTTAAGGGTTACAAGTATTTTTAACTAAAATTCACACTTTTTTTTTTTCTTAAGCTGTCTTTTATTTTATACTTTTCATACAGTTCCATTTTTTTTAACTGGTTAAAATTTTGTTCAGCTCTTTTACGCTTTTTTTTTGTGTTTTATTTTATTTTTTTTTTTTTTTTTTTTTGTCCTTTCAGGTTACATGCTGTGTGCGTTAAGTCCTTTGCCAGAATGTCAATTGTGCTGCAATTTTCATGCTGTTGCATATTTCAAAATGTGCACACTTTTCTGCTCAGTTTTGAGCTTTGCCACTTCGTCCCTTAACACGTAGTACACTACAGAGTTGCTTTTATGTTTTACGTTTTTATATTGTCCTTGTAGCCATCGCCATAGCCATCGTCATCGTCATTCTGCATGGTTTGTGGGTTATTTAATGAAATGGACACCAACAACACTAAAAACAGAAGTAGCAAAACAACAAATGCAAGAACAACAACAACAACAACAATCTAAATGACAAAAAGCCGAAAGGAAAAAGTCCTTTTCAATTTTTATTCGTTGCTGCAACTTCCGTAGATACCAACAAATTTTTTTTTTGGTGAATTTCTTTCTGTGTTTCTTTTTGTCTTTTCACGAGTAACTCTAAAAAAAAAAAAAACTTCAAACTAAGATTTGCGATTTGCGCTTTAGTAAATTCGTACGATTTCAAATTGTTTGTATTCTGGCAAACGCAAAAGTTATGTTTCATTTCCAAAATGTTTCTATAACAATAATCGGAAACAGATTGAATTCGGAAATATTTTACGATTTGTCATTCCCAAAAATTTTGCGATTTGAAAAGTAAATCGCAATATTTTACGATAACGATTATCAGACATTGCTGATAAATAAAAAATTTCTAAAAATGAGGCTCAAACTGATTAAGAATGTACATTTTGGAGTCTACAATGATAAATAAAATTGTATAGTCTAATACATCTTCAAAACTATAAGAGTTACACTCGTACAACACTTAAGCATGCTCAAATTCGGCGCTCGTAGATGTTAAAATCTATCGTTCGCTTTCTTGTTCAACGTGACCGAAGTGTATAAAAATGCTTAAAAATCTTTTCATTCAGTTTTAAGTTTTCCAGTCGCACTTTTTTTTTCCACTTTTGAGTTAAGCTTTTTTTTTGCAATTTCTTTATTGTGTTTTCTTGTTTTTTTGTTTAAAAAAAACCTTTCGGGCCAGTGTGTCTATTTTTTTTTTTTTTATTTCTATCTTTTGCAATCTTCTCCTTTCTTTTTTTAACTTTGTGCATAATTTAAAATTCTTTTACTATTTTTTACTTCCTTGTTCCTTCGACATTTTATGCTTAAATAATTTTCGCTACTAAAGTCCTTTTACGAGTTGTATGTATAAGCGTCTTTTAAGAACGCACAAGCGATTTAAGCCTTAATAAAGGACTTGCAACAATTGAAAAGAAAAGAAAAAAAAAAAAAAAAGGAAAAACAATTTTTAGTTTCGCGTATTTTCATGGATATGCAAAACATTTAAAAATAAGAAAAAAATTCTTCCAAAGCTTTGGCGTTGGCAAAGTTAAATGTGCTTTAAGCCGTTGTAATGTGAGGATTGTAAAAGATTTATAAACAAAAAAATCAAAAAAAAAAGTTTTTTAATGAAGTTATGAAAATATGCTTAGCTGTTGTATTTACTTGTAATTTGCTTCGTTTGCTTTAAACGTAAAAAAAAGAGATGAATTATTGTAGATACTTTTTAATATTCGTAGTAATCTTCTTTACAAATGATTATTAAAACACATCCTGTTATTATTTTATGCACTTTTCTGTACCCTGTGATATTAACACCCTGTTGCTGTAAATTGAATATTTAACTATGTTGATCTTCTTCAAACGTAAAATGATTTTGATACAAAGTCTGACAGCTATTGTGTATCTAAAGAATAAGCCAGCAGATATTGTTTTTAATTTGGAAAATTTTTGAAGAAATTTCATTGGAAGGTTTTATCAATATTATTAATAGTTCAAACTAAGTCAGATTTACATACATATTTCATAGGGAATGTTTTAGAACTACAATATGAATATACTATATAGCCATGCTTCCGTAATCGCAAAACTTTTGCGATTTACTTTTCATATCGCAAATTTTGATGCTCCGGTAATCGCAAAATATATTCGATTTCAATTCGGCAGTTTTTGGGTAAATTAAATTAATTTAGTCAAAGCAACAAGTTGCGATTTGGTTAGACCGATAAAAAAGAATGCAAAGAAACGGTTTGGAAATGAAACAAAACTTTTGCGATTGCCGGAGCACGAATAATTTGTACGAATTCGTATGAATCTATTAAATCATAAAATTTTTGCGATTACGGCCGCATGACAGTATATTCCTTTATTTAAAATCTGTTCCAAATGGACAATCAATTAAATTTTGTTAAACTGCATTGCTCCTGATCAGCAAAATGAAGGTTTAAGCTTTTCATTTTAAGCCATATTTGAACTTATATCGCACGTCACGTTAGGGCTTTAACAGTGCTGTGAAAAGTGCCAAAAACCGACTTGTTGATATTATGACCTAATTTTTTAACTTACACATTCGTAACCGGTAACCTACCAGAATGAGCAAAATTAAGACTTGTATCAGTAAAACGCTAAATTTTCATGCCTTAATTCAAAGAGCAGAAAATTTAGTCAAACCAATAACAAATTGTGCTTCGGTTAAGCCGTTAATAGTTTTTGTTATACAATCCATAGAAGCGTTTGGGAATTGAAACAAAACTCTTGCATTTCCCGTAGCACGAACAATTTGAAATCGTACGATTTTACTCAGATTGTAAATCGCAAAATTAAGTGAATACGAGAACAAGGCAGATACACGGTCAATTTTTTTATATATACATATGCAAGTGTTAAGTTATCTTTCCTGATAAATAATAATTTCCATGATATCTGCATATTATAAAAACCAAGTTTAAACAGTAGATTCTCCAGAGATTCTTCATTCTGTAGAAAGTATTTGAATTCTCCATTATTTCTACATTGGCTCTTTTTGAACTAGAATGCAGTTCTCTAATCTTCTGTTTATATAGCAACGAACGGTTTCTGTCTGATACTTTAAGAATTTAGTAATAATTTTTCTATGGCTTCATTCTACAAATCAATCAATTATTATACCCGGCACACATAGTGTGGAGGGTATTTTCATTTTGACAGAAAGTTTGTAACGCATTAAAAGAGAAGCCGACGAGGCAAGTCGATCTAGCCATGTTCGTCCGTCTGTCTGTCCGTCCGTCTGTCTATCTATCTGTCTGTTCGTCTGTCTGTCTATCTGTCTGTATTTATGCGATTCATTCGCTTAGTTTTAAAGATACTGACATGAAATTTGGAACTTAAGCTTTTCTCAGTCCTAAGCAGTTCAAGTGTTAAAATCATAGTTCCACGCCCATTTTAAGGTATAGCCCCCATACAAACTTATCGTTTTTTTTTCTGATTTTTTGTATGAAAATAGATCTTATTTATGAATGCAGTCACTCCAAGTTGGGTAAAATACTTCTAATATCATCCGATAACAAATCCAAGTTGCCACGTCCATTTTTAGCTATAGCCCCCATACAAACTTATCGAATATTTTTTGAACATTTGTATGAAAAAGAAATTATTTTCAAATATTGTATATATTTATAAATTTATATAAGCCACTTAAGATCACACATAAACTCTTCAAAGATTCGTGTGACGGGTATTTAAGCTTGGTTTGACCGATGACCGAAGTTAACCTACCTTTTCCTTGTTTTTATATTATTATTTTTTCAATACGGCTTTACAATTACTGAATGGGGCAGCTATTCCCAATTTATTTATGTTATTTAAATCTACTTTGCCTTAAATGCCTGGGACGATGCTCTCATCCAAAAAGAAAAAGAATAAGTGCTTGTACCGTCGATTAAATATAAGAGATATTGCTAATGAAATTGGAGTATCAAGAGGATCAATTAATAACATTTTGAATAATATTTTGGGCCTCAAACGTGGTACTACTCGATTGGTACCAAAAACGCTGAATTTTCTTGAATTTTCTGCACAGATTCTTCGTGACTTTTTCGCTCAAAATGCACCCAATATCTTTCCGCAACCACCTTATTCACCTGATTTGGCTCCGTGTGATATCTAGCTATTTCCAAAACTCAATAGACCACTCTGAGGAAACTGGTTGAGTCGATTGAAGACATTCATCGTGAATCGGCGCGCTTTGAAGGCTATACCGGAGAAGACTTTTTGGCATGTTTCGAGGACTGGTAGAAGCGGTGGCAAAAGTGTATTAAATCGGAAGGGGACTATTTTAAAGGGGACAAAATTGATGAGAAAGAATAAATACAAATTTGTCGATTTATTCCTTCCATTCCTACTGCTTTTTGGACACAGCTTTGATATATAATAGATAATTTTGGCGAAATTTTGATTTACATTTTATCGCACTGCTTGGGTTGAGGCCTGATTCATTTGCTTTCATCACAGACCAATTCAGTGTGTTGATGAGACGTGCAAATACAGCCTGAATGTATCACCCGAGTCCAAACATTAACCCAAAATGGGCAAGTAAGAGTAGCGGGCAATTAATAATTATTTAAATATTGCATGTAAAAAGTTAAAGCACCAAAGTAAACATTAGCCTTTATTTTTAGTCAAATTTAATTAATGATAAATAAATAACATATTGCGCCATTGCAATAAAAGTTGCAAAACTCCATTCCGTGTACAATTCGTACAAATTTTCGCTGTTAACTTTTTGGTATTTTTCTAAACGAATTAAAATAAATGTTATTCGAATTATAATTATAAATTAAATTAAACTCAAATGAATAACGCTTTTGTATCGAATATGCTAAAACAGTAACAAAAGCAAAGTTTAACAAAATTTTATTAAAATGTTTATCATTTATTTTTATTATTAACGAAACTATTTTGGCATACATCGTAGTATTTTAGTTTAGTTCTAATAATGCAATACTGGTTTGCAACTCTAACAAAAGAAAGTTACCAATGAATGTGAATGAAATTCCACAAAATTAAATGATTTATTAAAATCTCATGAATGTTAATAAAAAAATAAAATAATATATTAAATTTAAATAAATATTTCCGGGAACGGATTAATCAATTTAGAAATTCGAATCGAAAGCTAGTTTCAGTTAAATAGCCATGTTCCTATAATTTCAAAAAGTTTGCTATTTATGATTTCGTAAATTCGTACGATTTCAAATAATTCGTGATCTGGCAATCGCAAAGTTAAGTTTCATTTCCAAAACGTTTCGTTGCTTTGTACATGATAAAAACTGCTATCGGTTACAAATGAAAAGTTTATCGGTCTAACCAAATCGCAAATTGTTGTTGCTTTGACTAAATTTTATGAACTTTTAATTTAGACATGACTAGAAAATATTGGAATAAAATTCGAATTCAAAATCAATGACATTAAAAAATAAATGATTAACTATACAAACATATATTTTTCATCCATGTGTTGTAAAGGTACTAAATTATGATTGTACAGGTTTTACACTTATAAATACATTTTAAAAATAAAAATAATATACAAAAAGTATAGGCAGTTAGGTAATGGAAAAAGTCGCGTTCGCTATAAACGCAACTTTCGATAACACGCGTTCAAACCAATTTCAAACCGATTTGTCTTATCGGTTCAAATAATCTGGCAATCGTAAGTTGTTCATATTTATGAAAACAGTTAACAAAGTAACCTCAAAAATTGAACATTTACCCAGATACTTTAGCTGCATATATCCAAAAGACCGATTACCTTTTCATGCTCGTATTGGACAGCATTTACCAATGCAATGACTTAAAAACTACATTTCAAAAAGAAATTTTTTTAACGCTCTACAATTTTTTTTTAATACATAACGAACAAAATCAGCTGTTTGAACTCGAACGCTAAAACGCAATGGAAACACGGTTCCGCGTATTTCGATAAATTGTCAACGGGTCGGTGGAAATGTACTATAAGACACGTTTTTTTTTTTTTTCGCTCCAGCAATTTTTCTTTCTTCGGGGTTCTCAAGGCAAATCGTGTACCTAGCCGTTTTTTAAAGTTTGAAATATTGATTTTTAAGTACTCAGGCCGATAAAAATGAAACTTTCTTGACAAGATGTAGAAGAATGTTCCATCGAATCTTTGTGAAATTCCAAAACCTCTTTTAAGCGCATTTCGACTGCTGCTAATGTTCATCGTTGCTTTCTCTCTTTGATTTGTGAGCCAAGTTTACATTCTTATGTGATATTCAGAAGAATCCGAGTTTGACAAAAACAACTGCATACATTTTGATTTCTTGATTTTCTTCTTGTCAATTTGAATTTGACTTTTAGTTTATTTGCGGTTGTGTACGAGTGTGAGCCTTTCTGCCAATAAACATTTCGCATGCAGCTATTCTGTTTTTACATTCTCTTTCAGTATCCTTGCTTATTCCTTGCTATATTCCATGTTGATAAGTTAGCTCAACTCTTAAAATTTGTAGTTTCTGCTGCAACAGCTAATGTTGATGTTATGGATTGAGCGAGTATGTGCTGTGTTGGTGTCTTTAGGTTGTCTTTTAGAAATTCGTGTAAATTGAATTTATTGAAGCGAATCGCGGTTTTACAACGTGTGAAGCTGATGACTTAAATTGTCAATTTGCTTCGAGGTTTTTAAGAAATTGGTTTTCGCAGCAGACACCAAGGAAAGTAGAGTTTCAGGTGTTGATTTTGTATTTTATTTACTTAAAGCGAGCTAGCTGCATTGTTTTTATTAAAATAAAAGGGTACACTGCAATACTTTTTTTAAAGTTAAGCAAAACGATAAAAGTTAAACTAAATAAAAAAAGCATTTACAAAAATGTTTGCGTACGTTGTCAACATTGTCAAAAAGCGAGAGATAAGAACACCTGCTGCCATGCATTGTATGATTTTGGTAAACGATTTTTATATAAACATATACACCGTTGCACACACACACACATAAGCATAATTTCATGCATCCATAAAATGCAGGTGCGCCTGTAACTATGCAACAATATAAACGTTTATAACTTTAAAATACGCACGAAAACTTTTTAGTTTTATTTAATCCAAAGCATTTTTTTTTTTTTTTTCTGCCCATCATGTTTGTATGAAATTTCCAAGGAACAAACCAGATCATTAATCTGTTTTAAGACAACACCAATGTACTCAGAACCAGTCCAGAAAACCTTGAGAGCAAGCAGCGGTTTTTTGCGAATGAATGAATGTGTGATCTAAAACAATCACCTACTGAGTAATATTTTTTGTAAACTACCTTTCTTCTCTCTCCTTAAAACAATTTTACTATGTTTTTTTTTTCCTTTTAAATATTTTTTTTTTTATACCCGTTTTAGAAGAAAATATAAAAGGAGGCAGCTCGATCAGCTCGATGAGACGAATTGATTCAACCATGCCCGTCCGTCTGTCTGTCTGTTGCGATGCGTTTTACTTTCAAAATTTTTTTAAGATATTAACATAAAATTTTAAACCTAAGCTTTTTTCGGTACTAGGCTGCTTGTATGTCAGAATCAATGTTCCACGCCCATTTTTAGGTACAGTCCCTATACAAACTTACCGCCCATTTTCGAGTTTTTGAATGAAAATGATTATTATTGATGAATATATTTACTCAAAATTGGCTAAAAACACTTCTCACGTCATCCAATGTCAAATCCAAGGCGCCCATTTTTAGATATAGCCCCCATACAAACTTACCACTTTTTTCGACTCCAATGTCCACCTAAATGAACACTATCGATATGGTATGGCTCGGGCTAATATAACATAAAGCCTCCATACAAAATTTGACCAAATTCATCGTGAAATTCAATCTAAGCACCTGGTGAACACATAAAACTAATTAAAGTGTTGTGTAGCGGGTATTTCTTCTTAGGTTCCACCGAAGTTTACATTTTTTCTTGTTTTTTTTTAATCTGTTAAATCGGTAATGTGTCAGCTGACATTGACATCTAAAACTGTCACCTGCTGAGCAATATAAACTTGAAACTTTCTGCCCCGCTCATTCCTATAACTTTTTCTTACAAAATGTTTTTTTTCCCATGGTTTATTTTTTTTACTATTCTTTCGGTTAAAAAGTCCATATGATATACTCCAGAATGATATACTTCTGCATATTCCATATGTGTTCCAAATTTCAACTAGGAAACAAATACTTCAATATATATTATACTTTATTTTCTTTAGAATTTAACTCGACTATGTGAAAACAATCTGTGATCCTAAAGTCGTATTTTTTTTTTCGAATTTAGACTAGATGACTTCAGAATTTCACAATTTTTTAAGGGTCTAGACAGATATTTACACAAGTTGCTATTTTATTTTCGTTTGTTCTTAACTCAATTGTTCTAATTCTTATAGTGATTAGGCAAATACAGAGGTAGTGAGAATAGAATCTGTTTGTACAATGAGGTGCAAAGATCAGGAAATGTATTGAAAGTACATTAAATATTGACTTTAGTTTCTATTATAATAGTCTCAGACAAAGTCGTACTTACTATTTAAACAAATTCTGTTTTTGTTATTTATGTTTATATTTGTTTAATAGAAAACAGATTTTACTATTTTGCGTATTAAATTTTTGATTCTTATACAATTTTTTGGTTTTTGTTTTTAGAAGAATACAAAATAAATTGCTAAAATAAATATTGGCGTTACAAAGTAAAACGCCTTGACGTAATGTGACATTTCTTTCGTACTGTTTACCTTTAAAAAATACAAAATTTTTTAATATAAATAGAGGCTTTTGACTATCCGAAAGTATATCACTTTCTTCTTTAACTTGAATCGTATACAAGAGTTAAAGTTTTAAATGAAATTATATTTGGCTATTGCTGTCTTTAGCCTTTTGGCAGCGCATATCTTGGCACAGCCACCACCGGACACACCTGCACCACCACCGGATACACCAGCACCTCCACCGGACACACCTGCACCACCACCGGATACACCAGCACCTCCACCGGACACACCTGCACCACCACCGGATACACCAGCACCTCCACCGGACACACCTGCACCACCACCAGATACACCAGCACCACCACCGGACACACCTGCACCACCACCGGATACACACCAGCACCTCCACCGGACACACCTGCACCTCCACCGGACACACCTGCACCACCACCGGATACACCAGCACCTCCACCGGACACCTGACACCACCACCGGATACACCAGCACCTCCACCGGATACACCAGCACCACCACCGGACACACCTGCACCTCCACCGGACACACCTGCACCACCACCAGATACACCAGCACCTCCACCGGACACACCTGCACCACCACCAGATACACCAGCACCACCACCGGACACACCTGCCCACCACCGGACACACCAGCACCACCACCGGACACACCTGCACCACCACCGGATACACCACCACCTCCACCGGATACACCCCCACCTCCACCACCACCTGATACACCACCACCACCACCGGATACACCACCACCTCCACCGGATACACCAGCACATCCACCACCACCTCCACCGGATACACCACCACCTCCACCGGATACCCCACCACCTCCACCGGATACACCACCAACACCAGAAGAAGAAACTACAACTACAACCACTACAACTACAACCACTACAACTACAACTACCCCACGACCAACTTTGGCACCTGTACCTGCAACACCAGCACCACCTGTTCAACAAAGAAATCCAAACCAGCGCTATTATACAAGCTAGAAGAAGGCAAAGACAAAGACAGCTTAGACAATTGCGTCGCCGCAGGCAATTGCAAAGAAGGAGACAACAGCAAAGGAGACGACAAAACCGGCAAAGACGCAACAGATTTGGACGACGCGGTTAAAATAATAAATTCAAATTTGATTCATAAACTTGAATCGATGAACTCCAAAGAGAGTGACTTTTCAGTTCTCCCATATAAATAAATCGATATACTTACATAATCAAAATATAATTATGAATATATTGTTTCTTCATAAAAATTCATAAAAAAAAATGTTCTTATTTGGTAAATGGAAGACGTCCGCCACTACATTGGAAGGACTATTTCTTGAAATAATGCTCATAGCCTATGTATGATCGTCAGAGGCGTAGTTAATATTTTGCTAAGGGGTAAGGTTGAACGGTTCAACCCAAATTAAGGCACAGTACTGGTGTTCAAGATAGAAAAAAAAAAACTGCACATATAACAAAAAATGTTCTTTAAAATCAAAAAAAAAAAAGGGATGTGTATTTTTAAAACTTTTCGAATAAAGCACACTGCAACAGACAGACGGACGGAGAGAATCGTTTTACCTCATCGAGCTGATCAAGAAAATATAGTATAAATATAATGGAGTCTTCGTGTGTACTCACAGACGAAGAATTACGTGGACAAAACGTAATTTATTTTAAAAAAGAGATTAGCACAATAAGTTCACAGTAAGCACAACTGAATGCTTTCTGCCTCTACTCATTCATATTCAAATCTTTCATAATCACTCACAACAGCAATAGGGTTGGCAAGAGAAAGAAAGAGAGAGAGAGAGAGAGTGAAAATCGAGAGGGTATGCAGCGCTCTGTTAAGAGATATCAGGATATATGAGTAAAAATTTCTGAAGTACTTTCTTCTTGGTTTTTAATGTTTACGTTACGTTAACATTTCATAACAAACTGATAATGCCAACATTTAAAAGGTTTATGGAGTGTATAGTCGAATGGAGAAATAAGAACAGAAAATTGTAAAACGATGAGACATGCGGCTTTTACAGTTTGCAGTCAGTTTCGCTTGAAGAAAAAACAAACAAAAATGGCAGCGAAAAATTTCCGATATAAGCTAAAATGAAAAATGGCGACAATGGCGCAAAAGAACTTCCGGTGTTGTCAACAATATAAAACGCCGTGGCACTGCTGTTGCTGCTGTTTCTTTTTCAACTTATTATCCTGAGTGGACTTCGTTTTAATAAGAAAGTTCTTGTTAGCGCTTCTTGCTTATCGTGGGAGCTGTAGTTAGCTAAATGACAAAAGTAACTTGAACATCTAATTGAATTAAATTTCTCATAAAAACGAAATAATCTTTTATATTTAAAACTCTTAATTTTATAATAATCTTGTTTCATACAACTAAAAATTTAATTTTGGATAAACTGACCTTAAGTAGGCTTTTCTTTTGGTTAATACAACTGCAACCATGCTCCCATAATCGTTAAAATATTGAGTTTGCGTTAGTAAATTCGTACGATTTCAAATCGTAAGTTATATTTCATTTTCCAAACCGTTTCTTTGCATTGCAAAAGAAAAACTGATATCGGTTACAAATGAAAAAGGTATTGGTCTAATAAGACAATTGTTGTATTTTTTAGTGCCAGCATTAATTAATAATAATTGATACAGATTCATATATTAGATATATAGATAGACTCTATAAACATCACATATTGAAATACAAACATTTTTAAAAGTCTACAGTATCTTTTTTATGTAATATTATGCATTAACTTTTCATTTCGCCAACTCAAACTCTGCCGATTTGAATTCGGAAATATTTTCGATTGTGGGAACACCAAATTTGCTATTTAAAAAGTAAATCGTAAAATGTTTACGATTACGGAAGCAAGGCTGTTAGTATAACTTAGGTATATGAAGCAAGCATGGAAGGTAATTTAATAATAACGCTAAAGATCTTGTGGGCAGGTGTTTATGGTAGTAAAATATCTAAATAGAAGCTCTAATCGTGGGAAAGACACGTACTCACATAAGTTCTACACTTAATTCAATGCCGCTACTTAATTAGTAAGAAAGTACATATGTAATTATCAATTTCAAAACAGATCTTTTAAATATAATTATAAAAAAAAATACGTCATAATTGCTTTTGTTTATTTGCATTTACACATTTCTAAACTAAATAAAACGTCTTTCAAGAATTACACCAATTGTGTTTGTATTTGAACAGCTGAGAATATCTTTGTTCAAAAGTCGAAATTGTTCTGTTACAATAAAATAAATAAATATTTATGTCTACAGATTCATTTAGTATTGTAACCGCTTCTATTGTAAATTGATATACAAGATACTATTACATAAATATTGATTGAGCTGAACAATAGTTATAGTAATTTACACGTGCCATGTGATCATTCCTCTTATGATTTGTATAGACCAAATATTTAAATAAAAACAAGTGGAGTAAGAAGGTATTTATAAATATAATATTGTAAGAAAAATAACACTTTTAAATACGACATATAGTAAAACAACTTAATATGTATTTTGATTACAAAATCAACATTTATATATATTTAAAAGTTATTAAAAAAAATGATGGTAACCACTAGAACACACGCCTCCTCGTCAAACTGGTGTTTCGACTCGACTAATGATAATATTCATTTCTTAGAGCTTTGCTAGGCATAAAAAAGTACCTGAACAATAGTTCTGAAAATGCGTTTGCAGCACTGGATCATTGATGATCAAAACGTCTTAAGGAATTCAATAATATAATTTCATAATAAAGATCGCTAAGCAAAACCATGCATTTATCAATTTTTTATAGACTGTACCCGAAAAGTAAAAAAGGTATTGTAAGTTCGAGCAAATGTGTGTAACAGGTAAGGCGTGATTATCTCTACAATATAAAGGGTGTCCCATAATTAACGCAGCTTCAAGATTTGCAATAAAGTGCTGACAACCCTAACAAAATCTGATATAGACCCAATACATATTTTTCGACGACATCCATCTAGACTTGCTGACTGTCCGCCTGTCTGACTGTCACTATATACTTCTACTCATTTCTTCGATCAACGACTAAATTAAGTTCGAAAATGAAAGTGACATCCGCATTTTTAGGTGTAGCCCCCATACGAACATACTCCATTTTCGATTTTTTGTAAGGAACACTCCAAAATGGGTAAAAACTCTTTTATATCATCCAATATCAAAACTAAGGTGACACGCCCATTTTGAGGGCCTATATATTTTACCGATTATTTTCGAACTTTTGTATAAAATATAAATTACATAGCCACACAAAAAAAACAAGAAAGAACGCTGAAGTCGAGTATGCTCGACTGCAAGATACCTGTACCCAATCTTTATGAACCATAAGATCGGTTCTATTTTACTACCATATCTCATTGAATTGAATTTTTATACAAAAACTTAAAAATCGGGTATATCTTTGTATGGGGACTATACCCAAAATTTGGTTGGACCCGCCCATATTGGGATATTTCATTGGGACTATCATAGACATTATTTATACCAAATTAAGACTGCCTAGAATAAGAAACAATGACGTTTTTTTATGCAAAAACCCCACAATTTTGGGGAAGATTTGTATGGAGGGTACCCCTTAAAATAGGTCTAGAGTAAACCCCGTTCGCTAGTACACACTTGACGGCACAGGAGAGTCTAAGTTTCAAAAATGGTGGCCCTATCTCTTATAGTCTCCGAGATAATCTCTCTCTACGGCAGCCAGCAGGACAGACGGACTGACAGACAGACATAGCTAGTTCGACTCCCCTTCCAATGCTGATCAAGAATATATACTTTATAGGGTCTATCTTGTCTCCTATTGTCTGTTACATACATTCGCACAAACTTGATATACCCTTTTATCCTTGGGGTACAGGATAAAAAAGTCAAGCCATGAGCTTCGAACCAGAGGGGTCATTTTATATGTATTTTGGCTGTATTTTGGGTGGCTGAATCCGAATCTGATGTCAAAGTTACTTCAGGTTTAATTCTAACCTCAAAAACGGTTTTTTTGGTTCACCAAAACAATGATCTACATTGTTGGACCAGGGCCATTTAAATGTTTTTTAAAATGTAATATAAGCGACAGATATTTTCGTACAAATCCAGTACTATTTATAAAGGATGGTACTGACAAGGAACAATACGGAGCCCGTAACAGGGTAAATATCATCCCTTGATTAGTAAATGTTTAGACTAGGGTGGTCACAAAAAAATTTTTTTATTGTTCGAAAATTTTTTGTGAAAATTACTAAAGTTTATTAACCGATTTTCTAAAACCCATTAATTGTTCTTAGACTACCCTTCATTTAATTCTCTGTACATAGTTGAGTGCCTACATACAGCAAAGTTTACTACTTAAGATGTGCATACTTTCTTCCTTTAAGATTTATGTATATTTAGCAGAAGTTCATCAATTGAATTTAATTTACTTCATTTTCTTTCTTACATTTGTGTTTTGGTCTCGTTAAAATTTTCTTCAATTTCTTTGTCAGCACATCTTTTTTGTTTTTGTTTTTTTTTTTTGGTTGCATATTGCGTGTTTACGTCCTTTGTCAGGATGTCAATTACGCTGCAATTTTCATGCTGTTGCATGCTTCGAAATGCGCATATTTTTCTGCTCAGCTTTTTTTTTTTTCTTTTCTTATCGCTGTAGACAACAACATTGTCGCTCTGCATGGTTTCTGTGTTGTTTAAAGAAATGGACACCAAAAAATACTGAAGGCAACTGAAAACAAAACGAATAACCAAGAGGAAAAAGAAAAAAAAAACTTGTTTTCGTCTTTCCATTTTTTTTTTTTTGTCACTTTTTATGCGGAATTTCAACTTACGTAGTTACCCACTGCCTTTCTGGCTTTCTTGATGAGTGATTTTATATCACTTCGAGGCGTAACGCTAAACAAATGTTAAGAAAATTGTGGTTGCATGCTTAAAAAATGAATAATCAAAGGTTTGCCTACACGGGAACACGCAACGTATAATTGTCCGTGTGAGAAGCAATTCGCACCTAAATCTAAGCCACATAACTCCAAAGATTGGCCCTGAATTGGGAAACTGCAATCTCTTTAATCGAAAAGGTGTGATTGGTTGGAATTATGGGAATTCGAGGAATGAGGAAATCTTCACCTTTGAATGGCCCCGTCAATATTGTTGCTTCCACTATATTGTTTATCAAATTCTGCCGTTGGAGTTTCGATTGATTGATGTTCCGCAACAGGATAATTGGCACACCTATCTTCAATTTCAGTATGTGTGGTAGCATCCCCGGCAGCTCGAGTGAATTTAAAAATTCCGTTGGGTAATTGACGGTTTCCTCTAGTTCCAAAACGGTGTCTGTTGACTTATATGTAGTTTCTTTCTGCTGATTCCACGTTGTACAACTGCATTATTCTCAGCCGCTCAGTCTCTCGAATCGAATCACGCTCTACCTCAGTTATATTCAAAACCTCCCGTCTTCGTGTTTCTGCGCGGCGAGTGCGACGACCCAAATTCGACCTCTTGGGTGGCATGACTTCGTTTATTAATATTTTTTTATTAGTTTTCACCCTAGAACTCTAAAATCCATGAGAGACGATATCATTCCATCTGTCATAGTTCTTAACCTAGAACTATGAGAAGCAGTGATGCCATTTTTCTCACACACATATGGTGTTTTGTTTTAAATTTCTGTACAGTTTATCATGCATGAGTGCTGGCAGCCGGCAAGTGGCGCAGCATTAGGGTCATCTGGCAAGTGGCGCAGAAGTAGGGGCAGCTGGCGGCCTGCAGGTGGCGCACCAGTAGGTGCACGGGGAAACGCCAAAAAACTGATATATTTGCAATCGCAAGTATGTTATCAACATTAAAAGTGGATAAAAACCGAGTCCGAGCCTCAACACATGTTGTGTCAAAATTTGGGCTTAAACGGTTCAGAACTTTTCAAGTCTATAAGCCTTGTATAAACGAACAGAGCATTTATATATAAGAATCTAAGAATTGCTATTCAAGAATGTATTTATTCCACAAACAAATTTTAGTATTACACTTTTGTCGATTTAAGACTATCAGCTCTGCATCCACAATCGTAATCGTAGTTTTATTCCCAAATTTTGGTTCTCCGTCAATTGCAAATCGTACAATATTTCCGAATTCAAATCGGCAGAGTTCGAGTCAGAAAAATAAGAAATATTTATAAAATAGGCACTGCCGATTTTTATACCTGTTACACTAGTGTAAACTGGTATACTATATTCAGGTTGTCGGAATGTTTGAATCGCATTAAAGGAGGCATCGGAGGAAAAGGAGGAATTCGTATGGGAACCATACCTAAAAATGGGCATCGGATGATATTAAGTGTTTTTACCTTATTTGGAGTGAATACAATCACAAGTAATAAATATTTTCATACAAACAATCAAAAAAAGTGGTACGTTTGTATGGGGCTATACCTATACCACTTTGATTTTAAAACTTGAACTGCTAAGGACTTCGAATTTTAGGTCAATATCTTTAAAACTAAGCGATTGAAACGCATAAATACAGACAGACAGACAGCCGGACATGGATAAATCCTTCTAGTCTCCTTTCATAAAAAATTTGATAGACATACTAACTTTTCAAACGCTTACCTTGCAAAAAAAATTTAGTTTATGTGTCTAACTTTCTCTTCGTCACCAAATTTAAATAATTCAATGGGCAACCCATCACCGCTCGCCACATATTGGGGTGAAGAATTAGTTCAACCATAACTTATGTAAATGTGTTCTAAATATATCTTTTACCAAGTTTCTAGCTTAAGTATTTGTATTTTTCTTAAGAAGCAATTTTTATCTCTCCTGTTTCTTCGGTATCAGTGTTCTTCTCTGCTGTACCTAAAGGGCTATAGGCTTGCATTCTTCTTTTATACACTCCGATATGTCTCTTCAAACATAAGAGAGACTATTGTCACAAAAGTATCGGCGGACGGACTGCTATTTTAGCTTTTTTGATTCTGATACGAAAAACTGAGCTTAATAGGTCGACCTTAAATAATCTCTCCTTCAATTTTTCGATGAAGTAACTAGGAAAAAAATTTACATTAACGATTTCTTACATATTTTATAAAGTTTTAGAGTCACTCTCGAGCATATATTGAGCATGCTTAAGTTAATGTCTTTCGTTCGTTCGTTCGCTTCCATGATTAAAGTGACCAAAGTCACTGAAAATGCTTTAAAATCTTTTCACTCAGTTTTAAGTTTTCCTGTTGCACTTTTTTTGCACTTTTTACTTAAGCTTTATTCAATTTTTTTTGCTTTCTTTATTCTTTCTCTATTCTCTTTGAGCATAATTTAAATTTCTTTTTCTACATTTCTTCTTGTTCTTACGGCATTTTATGCTTAAATAATTTTCTGAAACGAGTTGTGTAAGCGTCTTACAGGAATGCAAAAGCGATTCAAGCTTTAATAAAGAAATTTCATCAACTAAAAAAAAAAGATTCAAGGCAGTCAAAAGCGTTGATTTAAGTAAAAAAAATGCTTCAAGTTAGTAAGTTAGATTAAAAAATGCAGATTTAACTGAAAATCATTGAATGAAACATGAAAATGCGTTTACACTTTTGTATTACTCGTATTGAATTGTACAGTTGCCTACATTCAAACTCAAAAACAATTTATATCTTAAACATTGTCGAATCAATTCCATCAGCTACAATTGTAAATGTTAATTAATATTTAATTTGTCTTTTGAGACTTTTAGTTTACATACTGAAAATGTTTGTAAACGCTGTACATGAACATATCTTTTGGGAGTCATTAAAACCTCGATTTCATATACTCCTGTGCTGTATCAACTTAAACTAGTTTTTTTTGTTAAAAAAAGTTATTAATAAGCATTGAAGCATTGAGAAATTTCATGCATTTTTATACTCTTTTTCTAGTGTTTATAGATAACATTTCCAGAATTTGACAAACAGATATAATCGAGTGTTAACTTACTCGATCCGAAGAGTCGACTAATCGAACGCTTCGATTTAGCTCATATGTATACACATATTTACTCGAATAAACGAATAAACGCTAAATCGACTATTCCGTAGTTTCGGTTATCCGATCGGAGTCAATCTCTTTTTCGACTATCCAATCTTTCGGATATGACTCGAGTTTTTACGGGAGTTTTTGAATCATTTTTGTTGTTATATTCTTTGTTAAGCAAACCAAATTATAAGTTCAGAACCGTCGTGAGGGATTTAGGTAAGGTATTGATCCCTCGAACGGCCTCTATGAAAATTACTATTAAAAAATTAGAATTAAACTATAACTATAGAGATTGCGAATGGGCTGGGAATTTGTCGTGGATAATTGATTTTGTTTTGCAAAAATATAAGTGCATGTTGTGCGGGCCAAAAGATACATATAAAAACCATTGACATCATTTATAAAATAAAAAGGAATTGTCAAAATAAAAAAAGAGAATATAAAACAAGGAAAAACGTTATCTTTGGTGGAACCGAAGCTGAAATAGCCGTTACACAACACTTTTAACACTGGTGAACACCAGGTGCTTAGATTAAATTTCACGATACATTTGGACAAATTTGTGTGGAGGCTTTATATTATATTAGCCCGATCCTTACCATATCGAAAGTGTTCACTTAGATGGACATTGGAATTGATTTTACCAAATTTTTAATTGAAATCATTAAAAACAATAAATGTTTTCATACAAAAACTAGAAAATGGGCACTAGGTTTGTATGGGGCTATACCTAAAAATGGGTGTGGCACCTTGGATTTGACATTGGACGACATAAGAAGTGTTTTTACTCAATTTGAAGTGAATATATTCATAAATAATACCAACTTTCAAACAAAATTTCGAATATCGAAGGTAGATTTTTATGGGAGCTATGCCTAAAATAGGCATGGCACCTTGATTCTGACATACAAACTGCCTCGGATCAAAAAATGATGAAGTTTAAAATTTCATGTCAATATCTTAAAACTTTCTGAGTAAAACGCATTGCAACAGACAGACGGACATGGCTAAATCGATTCGTCTCATCGAGCTGATCAATAATATATATACTTTATGGGGTCTGGTTATTGCGTTATTGAGTCTAAACTTTGGTTGTATCGGACCATAGACTCCATCCCATCTCCAAATCATTCTTAATCTACTGATGATCGTAAGTAACCGAATCAATGATTTGATCGACGGGCATTTGTGCTTCGGTTCCTCCGAAGTTAATGTTTTTCCTTGTTTTTCTTTTTATTTCTTTTATAGAGAAAGATTTAAAAAATAATATAATCAAATCAAATAAATAAAAAAAAATTTTTTTTTTAGCAAAATTTTTATTGCTTTGTTATTTTTAATATCGCATCTTTACATTTATTTGTCGCATAAATCGCATATAAATCGCATGAAATATATAATACAAATAAATAAAAGAGAGAGAGAGAAATAACAATGGTAACATACGTCGTACGTCTCACCAACGATGAAAGAGCTTCCAATTTTGAGACGAAGATGCTTAAGTTAACTACACTTACAAAAAAAAATATTTAATCTCAAATTCGAATTACAATATTTTCTGTTTTTTTTTTTTTTTTTGAGCTTAAACTTCTTTTAAATAATATTTTTTTTTCCAATTTAATTTTTGTTTGCAACATTTTTTTTTAAACATATAACATACTATATTTTTTTTTCTAATTTTTTTTTTTCTTTCTTTTTCTTTTTTTTTCTTTCACTCTCATTTTTGAATTTGTAACTTTTTTTCTTTCTTTTAACTTTACGCAATTTTTTTTCTCTCAAAAAAAAAAAAGGAGGAAAAAAATATATATTTAACTATTAAACTATTCGATTTTTTGATATACATTTTTTCACTCCCGTTTAAAACCATTTACATTGTTTTAATATGTATATATTTTTTTTAATTTCTTCACTCTTTTTATTTTTTTTATTCGAAAAATAACGTTGTAACATATTATTTTAACTTTCGCGTATTTTCCATTTGAAAAAAACAAAATCACCAAGACTACAGGACTTAATTCTTATCAAATCTATCGCAACTTAGTTTTAATTATTTGGTAAAAGATTTCTTAAAACGAATTTAAAATCAGGCCGTGACTCCGTCGAAGTGCACGCTGCCTGTTTATTTAGTACTGAACTTAAAATGCATGTAATGTTAATCACCTTGTCTCATACTCTCGTTGGAACACTGGAAACGATCGAAGAGAAGCATTTAATTGTGCCAAATCTAGCAGTTAAAGAGGGGGAGAGCGAAAAAGAACATAATTATTTTGTTTGATTGCTTTGATTAGGCATAGAAAAAAATTGTTCTTGCACTCACCCAACGTGGTTTTGGCCAAAAAAAAAAAATTAAACACTCTCTGTCTCTAAGGTATGTGGATATTGTTTCTTGCTGTTTTTCGTGCTTCGAGTGTTTGTATTTGTAATGGTTTTTCTCCCGCACTGGAGCAAAGACCATCTATTTCAACAGCTGTTAAATATTGATAAACAACAACAACAACTTTGACTTCGGTCAAAGCCGCGCATCAAAATGTTATTTTTTTTAAATTAATTAAATCAATACAAGGAAAAACATTAACTTCGGTAGAACCGAAGCTTAAATACCCGCCACACGAAACTTTACAATTTCACGATGGATTTGGTCAAATATATATATATGGCTTTATGTTATATTAGCCCTCTCCCTAACTTAGATGGACATTGGAATAGTCTTTACCAAATTATAATTAAATTGAATTCATTCAAAAATATTCAATATTTTCATACAAAACCTCGAAAATGGGTGGTTGGTTTGTATGGGGCTAAATCTAAAAATGTGCGTGGCACCTTAAATTTGATATTGGATGACATAAGAAGTGTTTTTACTCAATTTCGAGTGAATATAGTTATAAATAATACTTATTTCCTTACAAAAATTCGAAAATAGACGGTACATTTGTATGGGAGCTATGCCTAAAAATGGGCATGGCACCTTGATTCTGACATACAAACTGCTTTGAATCAAAAAAAAGCTTAAGTTTAAAATTTCAGGTCAATATCTCAAAAACATTCTTAGTAAAACGTATCGCAACGGACAGACAGACGAACGGACAAGGCTAAATCGATTCGTCTCATTGAGCTGATCCAGAATATATATACTTTATGGGGTCTCCGATGCCTCCATTGATGCGTTACAAACTTTTGGACAAACTGAATATACCCTTTCACACAAAGTGTAACGGGCATAATGAAATATGATGCAGATGGATGCAGATTACAGTAGAGATTAGTGCAATTTTATTACAATAACAGAAAACCGAGTTATTATTTGCAAATTTTGGATTGGGGCGTCTGGTTCCCCCTTCTGCCCATAATCTTCCACGCCCATGCTTAACACAATGTATGGCGGTTATTAAAATAATTTTCCCAATAACACTGATGTACATCAAATCAAAGTTACAGCAAATAGAGAATGTTCCCTATGAAAGCCGTCCTAGTATACCCCCGAAAGACCAACAAACTAATATGGCAATCTCTTCGCATCCTCTTGCCACAATTTAAATGTTAATAACCTTTACAGCAAGTCAGTGCGTAGAGACTTGAAACAGGGCTCATTTGAAAGATGGTTAAAAAACATTTTTAGCGTTCAAGGTGTTCAAGGGATTTCGGAATTCGGACCTTTGACCCATATGTGGACCCAATATAGATTTTTGACCAATTTCTTGTATTTTTATTACATGTGAGCACTTAGACGGGATTTTAGAAATTTTTGACCCGGGGCCTAATGAAAGCCTTGAAAAAAGTCATACATTTGGATTGAATATACTTAGAGACTTGAAACTGGGCGTATTTGAATGATGGTTAGTCGTGTTTATGGAATTTCCGAAATTTGAACCCACATTTTTGAACAATTTATATTAAGCCACCAAAGAGAAGCAAAAAAAAAAAAAAACGCGAGCAAAGCCGAGGGTACCTGCTAGTTATACTATATTGTATATACTTATGAACAGCTCGACAAGTTGAATCGATCTGGCTATATACGTCTGTCGGTCCGTCTAGGTCTATTTTTTTCCTCTTTTGGCTTTCTATAAGTTTTAATTAGTCAGTTTAAAAAATATTGAGTTTTAAGAAAACTCGTGTAATGGCTGTGGTTCTATCTAAACTATTTTTTTTATTATAATTATTATTTTTTATATTTTTAAGTTCTTTTTTTTTAATTTTTCTTTTTGCGAATTTAACATTACACAACACAACTAATTTGGCATATTACATTATTTAATATTTTTTTTGCTCTTTTTCAAATATTCGAATGCTATTCTGCAACTCGTTCGGATAAAACGAAAAAAAAATTGCTTGAAATCACACAAAACTGAATATATTTTGACTTGAATATGTGCTCAGAGAGTCAGCATAGATAAACTACCTAAAATGTACTATATATGTAGTTATGTATATGAGTGGGTGTATCCTTAGTAGTTGGGTGCAGTAGTTGGGTGGTGGCGTGAATATTTGTAAACGTGAGCGTTGCTATTTCCTGCTGCTACCCACATTTTTGGACTTTTTTTTTTTTTTTTTGAATTTTTTTTTTTTTGTCATTCAATACTCGTTTGCTAAAAGCAAAAACCAGTGAAATTTAATTTACACCTCTGCACGTACGCAGGCAAGCAAACGACACAGACGCACTCATATATTTTGGTGTATTGTATGTGTTACGTTGTAAAACTCATCACTATTTTTTTTTTTTTTTTTTTTTTTGCCAATATGGCAACCTCAGCATTCTCAATGCTTAACACATCAACAACCGCAACCCGCCATACGCATATTCAAAGCACAGCACAACATAACACATACACAATACAAAAAATATATAAAAAGAACACTTATGATCAGCGAATTAAGAACATTTAATTGTTGAAAACTAAAACAATAGAAGGTGTTCTCTGCTTGTTGTACCCAATTATTAAGCTCTGAAGGGCTTTAAAAATGCTCATATTTCAATTCCTATATATGTATGTCAAATTAGAAGGTCCTAACTTTTTTCATTTACATTTATATGAAATAAGGCCTTGAAATATATTTTTGGAACTGCACTTGGGTTCCAAAATCGTCAGAGTTCAGTTTTTTTTTTATTTACAATGAATAGGATTCCAGAAACTTATTTGATAATCCAAAAATATTGATTTTGTTTTACCCAAATGCATTATGAAGCTCGAAGCTCTTTCCGTTATTGTAAAACTGTTTGGTGCCTTTAAACACACAGATTTAGATACCAAAATATTTTTAAATCATCTATTTCATGACCTTAGCCCGTAAACGAATTAAACGAATTGAATTTAGTTTTTGAAAAATTGTATTTATATATAGAAACACTTTACGGCCCTCTTTCGACAACAGATCAACATTATCATACGCTATGATTGTTGAAAAATATTAAATAAGTCATTATGACAGCAAATCAGTCCCTTTTATGTGATTTGGAATCATAAAAGGCATCTTATGTTCAAAAATCGATTTTCACTTTTTATCGGATTTTTATTTCGATCTTTCTAAACTATTTCGATCACATATACATATATCTTAGAGTACGTTAAAATACACAAATAATTTGTTCAATTTTTGTCCAAAAAGTTTGACGAAATCATTGAGTTTTGATCAAACTCAAGTTTGTTGTTCAGACAAAAGTAAGCGAATATGTTTTTCCAATCCTCGAAACATGCCAAATAGTCCCTTTCCGTAATAGCCATCAGCGCCTTCTTCGATTCAGCTTTTATCTCCTCAATCGACTCGAAACACGTTCCCTGGAGTGGTCTCTTGAGTTTTAGGAAAAACCTGAAGTCACAAATCAGGCGAAACGGTGGGTTGTGGAACGATATTGGTTGCATTTTTGGAGAAAAAAGTCGTCTTTCAAAATGATATTAACTGATCCTTTCGATATCCCAATTTCATCAGCAACATCTCTTATAGTGAATCGACGGTGTGCAAGCACTAATTCTTTTACTTTTTGGATGTGAGCATCGTCCGTTTAGGTCGATGGTCGACCAGGGCGCTCTTCATCTTCAACACGTTCTCAACCTCCTTTAAACAATTTATACCAATCTTATGTTGGTATAAATTGTTTAAACACAAGCGTAAATATATTACTGATAATGACATTGACATGAAATTTGGCCCAGATGTAACAGTCCTGCCAACTCAAAAAAAAAAAGAACTAGATCCAAATGTTAGGCCCAAGTGAAGTTTCTATTGAAAATTCTCTTTACTTTTTGCCCACAGTGGTAAATATTTTCAAAAACTACCATAAACAAACTTGTTCGAACTAAATGCTAAACAGTTTTTTAATCCAAGTTATTTGTTGTTCAGAGTTTTGGTATTTTTAGGAAATTAGATTAAAATTCTTTGTATGTCTGAACGCACCTTAAAATGATCGATGTTGGTATTCCCCAGAATAGTTATCATAGAACACTACAAACATACTCGCACTGTTGTACAGGCTGCGCTGTCTAGACCTTTCGGTATTTCAACATTGAATAACTCTGACATTTTTCAGCCGATTTTGACAATTGTGCACGATTCTGAGACGTCATTAAGTACCAGTTTAGCTATGAGTCAATACACAACGGAAAACTCGCTGAAGTTGAAGTGCTTTATATTGAAAACAATCAATCACACGCTGTGTCGAAAAACGGTGATTCCCCGAATTTAACGGTGCCAGACCTTTTTCTTTGAAGCCATTTTAAAGGTAAAGTCTATGACGAATTGACGTGCCGAAATAGCTGCTACCAAACCCGAAATGATGGACAACGTTATGCAGAATACACGGAAAATAGCTATGTATTTTTGCATTTCGAATGGAGGTGTTCATTTAATCGACATTGTATATAAAAATTGAATAATTGGTAGAGAATCTGCTAAAAAATAAAATTTGCTCATTTCTCAAAATCTGTGAAAAAATGTTAGAGTTATTCAAGGTCTAGATGGCGCACCCGTTACTAGTGTTGTCAAAAAAATCACTTTCGGTGATTTTTTCACAGTGATTTAAAAACGCATTGGCGCTACTGCGACTGAAAGTGATGATTTGCGATTTTCTTGTTCCTCAGTGAACATGTTCAGTTTTTAGCGATTTAGTGTAACGCTTTTCGCTAATAGTGAATCTGTTCATTTATCAGTGATTGGAGTTCTTATCACTCTTCGCGAATCGTTAATATTCGCTTGAACACCGATCCTTTACAAATTCTTTTGGTACATTTGCCAGTCACTTGATTCGTTTTAACGTGCAATTCACTGATAGCGCTTTCTATATTGAATGGTGAAAGCACAATTCCAACAAAATATGAATTGAAAACGAAGTGAAATGTTATATTTAAAAAAAAAAAAACAACAATATGCAAAATGTTTTACTGCCAAACTGTTATACAATAAATTAAAACAAAGGTTTGCTTTGTTGTGTTGGTGTAATGAAACAGTTCAGTTAGCGTCCATTTTGTACAGTATCACGAACAGTGAAACTGTTCAGTAATCGCTGATTGTTTTTCGCTAACTGCGATTTTATCACTCTTTGCAGTCACTGTGATTTTCAAGTAGCAGTCGCCTATCACACTGTGACTTAAAATTACTTTTTTGCTTACACTACCCGTTACTAATCTACGCTGATAAAGGCAACTTCTCAGCATTGTACAAAAAGAATTTTAGCGTTTTGCTTTATGAGACCTTAAAGTTAATCTTCCTTCACAAACGGATCGTTTGAAACTTATTGATCTTCCAACCCTGTTTTCTCGCCGGTTTATGCTTTCGGTCTTTTTTTCAGTTCATAATATTATATGCGGTGATATTGATTATCAAAATGTATAGCAATTTTGCTTTATTACTATTATTTTTTTCCATTTTTTTTTGAAGTTTTAGTACAAACTTTTACTAGAAAGTTTTACATAGAACTTGTAACTGTTTGTCTGACCATGTATATGTGTGTGTATATAGGCTATCATGCCATTCTTATACATAGAAGCAAACTTCATTTATTGCAAGTAAATAACTTTCGATATAGAAACGCATCGAAAAAGTTTTTCCATTGCAATAGAACGCGAGGCTGACAAGCCACAGCAGCAGTACCAGCAGCAAAACTATTACAAAAGCAACTAGTACAACATTTTATGATTTCTTTGTTATTGTTGCTGTTGTTGCTTTTGTTGTTGTTGTTGTTCTTGAATTTGACTTTTTAGTTTATTTGCGGTTGTGCTAATGTGTACGAGTCTGCCATTCTGCCAATAAACGTTTCGCATGCAGCTATCCTGCTTTTTTTTTTTACATAAAAATATTTTGTTCTTTCTCTTTCAGTATCCTTGCTTATTCCTTTGCTATATTCCATGTTGATAAGTTAGCTCAACTCTTAAAATTTGTAGTTTCTGCTGCCACAATCAACATTGATGTTATGGATTGAGCGAGTACGAGTATGTGCTGTGTTGGTGTCTTTAGGTTGTCTTTAGAAATTCGTGTAAATTGAATTTATTGAAGCGAATCGCGGTTTTACAACGTGCGTGGCTGATGATTTAAATTGTCAAATTGGCTTGGAGGTATTTAAGAAATTGATTTTCACAGCAGACACCCAAGTAAATATCGCACCAAGGTTAGCAAAGTTTTCGGTGTTGATTTTGAATTTTATTTACTTAAAATGAACTGCATTGTTTCATGTAATAAAATAAATGGAAATACTGAAACGCAAATATTTTGATATTTCAACAAAATAGAAAAAAAAAAAAAAAAACATTTTCAAAATTTATTTACCCGCGTCTGCTGTCAACATTTTAACAACATTCAAGAGATAAGAACACCTGCTGCCATTCATTGTATGATTTTGGTTAACGATTTTTTACATACACAGATGCACACATAATTTCATACAATGCAGGTCCCGCGCTCGTAACTATGCAACAATATAAAAGTTTATAACTGTTGACTGGCGTAGAGCAAAATACGTACGAAAGCTTTTGTTTTGTGTTATTCCAAAACATTTTTGCGGTACGTTTAAATGTATGCTAAATTATTTTTAAAAAAATATATCGAGTGTGTGGTATTCTGTTTGCATAATTCCATTTCTAGCCTGACAACGTTTTACGTTGCCAAATTTGAAAAATTCGAAATGTCGGATCCAATATGATAGTCTAAAAACGGGTTTTAAAAGTCAATGGCTTGATTCCCGTATGGCTTGAAACTTCTTTCAAATAAGTTGATAACCGCAAAACGGTGTTATCTATAGGACTTCGTAAGCTGCTTTGCGTACAGGTACCCGTGTCCAGTAACACTGTGCAACAAAA
>JAEIFJ010002753.1:0-22449 GCA_018903435.1 Leucophenga varia
ACACTACTTTTAGTCGCATTGCGCCATTGTAATTTTCAAATCACAGTGATAAAATCACCGAAAGTGATTATTTTGCCAACACTAATGCACCGTGTCACAAAACAATGAAAACGATGCCATAATTGCAATAATTGAGATTCGTATTGCATCCGCATCCACATATTTTTTTCTAAAAGAATTTTAATGAGGCTAAAAGGCAAATCGTACTTTAAAAATGAGATTGAACATTGTTTAACCAATAAAATCATTGTATCGCTCTCGAAGCCAATTCCTAAATTTAATATAATAAAATAAAGTTTTACCAAAAAAAAAAAAGGAAAAAGATTTTTCTATTTTAGCCCGCTACAACTCGATTTCGATTGAGATAAATCGAAAATCTTAAAGTAAAAGATTCTAGGACTGGTCGAGTAAAAACTGTACACTCAGATTTTTCGAGGGACCCTAAAAAACCAATTCTTCCCTCTTTTTTCGCTTATAGAGCTAATACTCTATATTACGAAACTACTTTTTGACTTTTAAATCCAGATTTTGGGGATCCCTGAAAGTTCTAAGTATACAGTTTTTTTTTCATCCGAACCAACATCGTCAAACTATAAAATTAGATTTTTTTTTTTTTTTGAACCCAAAGGGGTAAAAAGGGTATATTAAGTTTGTGCAAATGTATGTAACAGACAGAAGGAGGCAAGATAGACCCTATAAAGTGTACACATTCTTGAGCATTGGAAGGAGTCGAACTAGCTTTGTCTGTCTGTCCGTCCGTCCATCTGTCCGTCCGTCTGCCGCTGTCTGCCGTATGAAAACGATTATTTCGGAGACTATAAGAGGTAGAGCTTTCAAAATTGAAACTTAGACTCTCCTAGGCCGTCAAGTTTGCACTTACAAACGGTTTTTTTCTTTTAGACCCATTTTAAGGAGTACCCCCATACAAATCTACCCCAAAATTTTTGGGTTTTTACAAAAAAACGTCATTGCTGCTTTTATTCTAGAAAATTTAAATTTAGTATAAATTATGTCTATGATAGTCCCAATAAAATATCCCAATATGGGTAAGAGTCACAACAAAAATTTTAGGTATAACCCCATTCAAAGATATACCCCCGATTTTTTAATTTTTTCTATGAAAATCAAATTCAATGAGGTATGGTAGTAAAATAGAACCAAACTTAAGGTACATATGCATTGGGTAAAAGGGTTTTTGCAGTCGAACCTCGACTTTCAGCGTTCTGTCTTGTTTTTTTTTTTGTTTTGTCGCACAGTGTTATAAGAGCAATCGTGTAAATGTAGCTAAGAAATAATTTTGTACAAAAACTTCAAAATTTGAAATACAGTTTTTAGCTCGTAAAGAGTTGCTTTTATATAAAAAATTAATTGAATAGTGTCATATTCTATTAATAAACTATTCTTCTTGCCTGAATTAAACTTAATTAACGCAAAATTGTATTTATTTTATAAATAAAAGCAGATGTTTTATTCAAATGATTTTTCTACCCACGTGTCTATTACAATTTAGGTCTGATTGTTTGTTTATTAACGTAAATTTATTGAACTAAAATAAATATTTAATGTTAATTGTTGTTGTTTCTATGCTGATTACTTACAAGTGTTTCTCTGTTTTTGTGGTATAAATAGCAGCTACCGATTATTCTAAAACGCAATTGGAAAAGAAACGTTAAAATGAAATTACATTTGGCAATTGCTGTCTTCAGCCCTTTGGCAGCGCATATATTGGCACAATCCTCAATACCAGCAGCCAGTTCATCAGGCACGCCAGCTGTTATCCCAAAAGCTACTCTACAAACTAATCCATCTGCCATTCGAGCAAATGGAGCGTCTCCATTCACACCACCCATGATAAGTGTACCGGGAAATCGACGCAGACCAAATCGAAGAAGACCAAATAATAGACGTCCGAACAGAAACAGGCGTCCTCGTCAGTAGAAACGAAGCAGTTAAGAGTTTATATTTAAATATACTAAATTATTGCCTATCTTGTGTCAGAACAAAGAAAAAATAAAGTCATTTAAGAAGAATAAAAGCTCATATATTTCCTTTCGATAACCAAAAAATTTAATGGGTCATACGCCTTTTATTCTTATTTTAATTTGATTCCCATGGGGCATGTTAACTAATTCGAATTCAGCTTCGGCCCGGAGTGGAAAATGTTGTGTCTGTGATCAATTACACCTTTGAAAAATTTTACTTCGGTTAGACCATATCTTTGTTTCAGGAAATTCGGCAAATACACTTCTTTCATTTAATTACAAATTAACAATACGAAAAAATCGTATTGTTAACTGCAAAAGCTGGTATCACTTTTGAGAAGCATAATTCTCTCTTCCAAGACATTCAAACTATTTTGTGTCCTCAAACATTTTACAAGACCTGGTACCATAGGAAACTATTGAAAACTGTGGTGAAATTTAAGAAAAATGAATTGATCTGCCTGACATGAACCCAGAATATCTCAGTACTAATCGAAAATACTTCTTGAAAATTTTTCCAAGCTGTTTGCAATGACATTGTTCCAAATAATCTTTGGAATAAAGATCCAGATGCGCTTTGTCATGCTCGGTGTCACACTGCATGATGAAAAAATGGTTGGCAGTGTTATTATAGTATGGCCAGGCTTTTACCAAAAAAAAAAAAAAAATTGCTGAAGCTGTAGTGGATACCTGCATTCCAACGAATGCTTTTGTACTGCTCTGAGGAAACTTACACATGATAAAGCTCCTTGATCCCAGGCAAACAAATAATGAGACCAATAGAAAATTGTATACACCAAAAATTAGCTTCAAGGCAAAAGAGAATTCAGAACTCATTCACTGGACCAATGTAAATCCTAGTCGTGCTCTGCATGATCTTCCAGAGCAAAATATTGTGGTCTTTGAAGGCAAAACTCCCTCCTTATCCCTGCCACACAGAGGCAATAGAGTGCTCGGTGCAAACTTGTTAGTATTGGCAAAAAAAATCACTTTCGGTGATTTTTTCACAGTGATTTAAAATTCACAATGTCGCACTGTGACTGAAAATAGTCATTTGTGATTTTCTCTTTCCTCAGTGAATATGTTCGCTTATCGGCGATTTTGTGTATCGTTCTTTGCGAACAGTGAAACTATTCATTAAACAGTGATTGGTGCTTTTATCACTCTTCGCGAATCGTTTATATTCGCTTGAGCACCGAACAGTGAACCTGTAATCGCTTTTTTTTTTTTTGTTCGCGAACTGCGCTTTTATCACTGTTTGTAGTCACCGTAATTTTAAAAATCACACTGCGACTCAAAAATCACTTTTTTGCCGACACTACTTGTCACACAGGTTCCAAAGAAAGAGATAGCTTTATAAGAAATTCCATAACTTCAAGACTTAAAATAAGAAAAATATTGTGTCTTTTTTAAGATGCATATGGTTGGTGAGTTAGTTTGGGAGTGATTGTGACTCCATATATGGTCATCTTCATGTGTTGAATTCTCAGATTTGATGACTTGATCTAAGCCGATGTTGGATATGACGTTATATAAGATATATAAAAGCATTAGTTCAATAAAAAAAGTTAAAGTTTTTTCTTTTTTTTTTTTCGTTTTTATTTAAATGCAGCAGCTGCTTTGCGCGTGCAGATTTCTAAAGGATAAAAACTTTTAACATTGCGCCGAATTTTATTTTCAATCTTTTAGTGAATTTTAGCAAGATTGCACATTGAACTGCATTTCACTGCTGCCAGCTTATGTTAAGAGGACATTTCTTAAATATAATAAAAATAAAATAAAAAAAACGTTCACTATTTTTAACTTTATTTTTCATTCAATTCAGCACAGTCTATAATGTAAAAATAAATAAAAGGAAAATGAAACTGTAGATTGAATTCAAATATAAAGATTACTTCCGCTTTTATGCGGAATTGAATTCAATCTGACGTCGTCGCCATCGTCGTCGTCGTCGTTGTCGTCGGTTGTTGCTTTTGCTTCCGGCTGTCTTCGTTGGCGCAGTGTGAAAAATATATTTGAAAAATAAATTTCATTGCATAACTTTTGAAATAGCTACTCAAACTCTAGCTAACATCAGCTCAAACGATATGCAAGTTTGCAGTAAGCGCTAATAAGTTTCTTATTAGAGCGAATACTAGCGCCACGAGTTACAAGTTGAAGACTGCACCGGAAGTTCTTGTGCGACATTGTCGCCATTTTTCATTTTGGCTTACTAACTAATTTTTTATAATTTAATATTTTTTTACGAACTATGACTGGAAAAACTTTTTAAAGCTGCATGTGTCATCTTTTTATCACATTTTTTAGGTTTACATTCTTTCTACACGTTTCATACTCGTATATCTTATAAGGATTATTATAAAGCTTTAAAGTTTTAGTTTCAATAAAATAAAATTGTTCAGTTTCTCAATCATTTAAAGTTTGTTAATCTTAAATTCAAAATGTTCTACAGTCAAAAGCGCTGTTAAAGTGTTTTACGCCCGTTTGCTGGTTCAAATATGCTTATTCCGGTAAATTTTTTTTAAAAGGATTTTTTAAATTCAGGCTCCAACCAAAAATGCACAAAATTTAGTGTTGATTAAAATAACCAAGCTGTGATTAGTATTAATCGCTGAGTAAAGATTGGAGACCCGGAATATTATTAAATGAAACAAGGGAAAACGTTAACTTCGGTGAAACCGAGAAGCTGTTATCCGTTACACAACACTTTAATTGTTCATAAGTTCACCGGTGCTTAGATTAAATTTCACGATGAATTTGTCATAAGTTCCCGGTGCTTTGATTTATTTTTCTATTTGTCTTTGTATGAAGGCTTTACGATATATTAGCCCGATTCTTACCATATCGATAATGTTCACTTAGGTGGACATTGGAATTGACTTTACCAAATTTAATTGAATTCATTCAGAAATATATGCTTTCTCATATAAAAACTCGAAAATTGGCGGTAAGTTTGTATGGATGCTGCACACAAAATGGGGGGGGCCCCTGGGTTTTGACTTTGGGACACAAAAGTGGTCTTCCTCCCCTATTTGCATTAAATATATTCATAAATAATACGTATTTTCATACAAAATATCGAAAAAAGTGGTAAGTTTGTATGGGGCTATATCTGAAAATGGGCGTGGCACCTTGGTTCTGGTATACAAAGTAACTAGACAAAAAGCTTAAGTTTAAAATTTCGGGTCAATATCTTTAAAACTTTCCCAGTAACAGCCATCGCAACACACAGACGGACAGACAGACAGGCGGACAGACAGACAGACAGACAGACAGACGGACAGACGGACAGACAGACGGACATGGCTAAATCGATTCGTCTCATCGAGCTGATCAATAATATATATACTTTATGGGGTCTCCGAAGTCTCCTTCAATGCGTTGCAAACTTTCGGACAAACTGAATATACCCGTTTACACTTTGTGTAACGGGTATAAAAAAGCATTAACGGAAAAATTTCATAAACAGCTTATACGGATCTGTTAATTTAACCATAAGCATAATAAAGCAAGCAATAAAACAGGTTGAAACACCTACATATGCATTAATACCGGACCCGGACTGATGGACAGAAGTCCACGTGTCTTTAACGTAAGAGCCTGTCATAAAAGACTCGATCTCACGATCCGAGCACATAATTGGTAAGCGCCACGATGCTCCCCGAGGGGCCACACCACTGGTCAGCGCGAACAATAAAGTTCGTGGGCTACCTGAACAAAAAATTTTTTTCACAAATATAGTTTTTAAATCAAACGATTGAATGTTGGTGTAATTGATTTAGTAACTGCTATCCAATACGAGCATTACAAGGTAATCCGTCATTTGGTTATGTGCAGCTGAAGCGTCAAGGTAAATTTTATTTTTGCACTTTTATTTGTCAGCTGTTTTCATAAATATGGGCAACTTACGATTTCCAAATTAATCGAGCCGATAAGAGAAATCGGTCTTAAAGCAAGTTATCGAAAGTCGCTCGCCAGTGGAAATGTACTATTACACTTCAAAGACCTGGCAAGCTTTTTCAAAAGATTTCAATTTATAGTCAAATAGATTCACTGAAATTCGACAAAATTTTAGTTCAATTTAGCCACGCCCATTCTCATCGCCCATGTACTTATACAGTTCTGTAACCATAAACATTTAATGATTTAAGCTTTACAATAAGATAATTCAGATTCTTATCAGTTTGATTATATTTTTACTAATGAAGGAAAACTCATTGCTGCTTATTTTATGACAGTCGAAAATTAAGGAAAAAACTGGATATTAGTGGATCTGAAGATACATTCATGGCATTACAAAGAACGACATTCATATTATTTACACGGCTATTTTGTCGTGCATGCGAACATCTATAATTTTTTTTGTAATTTTTTTTTTTTGGTACTCCGATGCATTTTCAATGAGCCAGCCAATAGGAAATGAAGAAGCGGCTATTATCTTGACACTATGTGCCAAAATTTCATGAACTGTCGATTTTTTTGTGAATCGGAGCAAAAAGATGCAAAAATAATTATTATCATCGTATTATACACACATTGAGGAACAATCCGGTATACTTTCTTCCACGAAACAAAAAAATATTTAAAAAACTTGAATTTGGGACCAGTGTGCATTCTAGCTAACTTTTTGAGACTTAGCTCTTCTTAAGCGCTGGTCACAAAGCAAAAAAGTATAGGACATACATCTGCTGCATACAGTCATATGACCATATTTGACATAAGACATTATCTTCTGCCAAACCGTTAAGTTATGTGTGTTAACCTTTCAGTTTGGAGTAAAATATATGGCCCACTTAGTTCTATCAGATTGTCAGGTATTTTATGTATCTGTGGGTGAGTACCATCAACTAAGTTGACAATGAATTAAATTACGAGTATATGCTAAGTCTACAAAACGACCAATATTACTCATACGCCATGTTATAGCTTAAATTTATATAACAAACAAAACCAAATACAACTATTAGCAATCAACAGTTGACATTTTTATAATTGAGAAGAAAATTCAATAAAAAAAAAAAAAAACACTAAAAGCAAAAAAAATGCGTTACATTAATTGTTTGCATTTGAGTGTTAAAATGCTGCGAGTTTTCTGCGAGCATCTGGGTCAGTAAAGTAGCTAAAGTGCAAGTAACTAGAATGCCTGACAATGCATTGCAAAAGCTCATACACTGGGTCGGTCGTTCGGTTTCTTGGTTAGTTGGTTGCCTAGGGTACGGCTACTCTTAGCTGTACGCACTTAAAAGGCGTTTGTTGCAAGCAGTTTGCGTGCAAAAAGAAACGAAAAAAAAGAAAAAACTCAATAAAAAAAAAAATAATGCGAAACCCTACAAAAGTAAGCAGCTACAACAGCTTCAAGTGAAAATGTTCCAAAGTGGCTTCGATGCGCTGCACCGTGCCGTGTCGTTGCACACAAAATAGTTTTGGCAGCAAATAAAGCAAAAAGAGAAAATGAAAAATATACCAAAAGTAAAAAAAAAGTAAAAGGTTGCTAAACGAGAAGCAATGTAAAACAATTCTGCTCTTGCTGCTGCTAGGGCTGCTACTGTTGCTGCTTTTGTTACATAATAGTAACCGCCCACTGACATGTAATTCAAGGCAAAATTCTATTGTTAAAAAATTGCTGGCAAGCATGTATCCTGCAGCGCAAAGATATGCACACCCACACATACACATATGCATACATACACATGCACTCAAACGGATGCATTTAAATAAGATACACATAGAGCGTGCGGCCTGAAAATATGTTACATGTTTTGCTCAAACTAATGTTTTTTTATTTTCGTCTTTCGACTGTCCATGGCGCACAAAAGTTTACCAAAAAAAAAAAAAAAAAATTACTCTGTTTCAAAGTAAATTTTTATTCCTTCTTTCCTGAAAGAATACACTGCATGCATCAAGTGTAGCATGCATGTTTGTGTCTGTGTGTGTGTGTGTGCATATCTCATATACGAATTTATATGTCTTAATTTTCCTGCAGCACAAAGAGAAAATCTCATGCTTATGACTGACTGCGCATAATGCAATTACGAGAGTAATTTGAAAAGTGTTTAGGCATGAGCACGTTGCATTAAATTAAAACTTTTTCTTTACAATTCAAAATAAATTCTATAAAAGCATAGAATAGTTGCAAAAAAAAAGAATTTCATTGAAGGTCAACAGAGAATGTAATTTTAATTAGTCTAACATCAGCTTTAGTGTTTAAAATAAATCATTAAAAGAATTTTGAGGCTTTTGTAGTAGTACGATTTGCTGCAAAATGAAATAAAACGGGTCTTTAACCATGGCAATCCTTAAAAATAAATGATTCTTACATATGGCATCAATTATACGAAAAGTATTAGTTTGACGAATATTCAAAATCAAATTCAGATTATCATTGCTTCAATAAATTTTGTTTATTATTAAATTTAATTTTGCTCCAGGAACAATTCATTCTTGTATTAAAAACAATTTGTTGTTGTAATGATAAGCATTTATTGTTGTATCAAGAACTTTTCACTCTTGTATCAGGAACATTTCGTTTATGTTTCAAAAACCATTCGTTCTTGTATCAAGAACATTACGTTTCTGTATCAAGTAAATAACATTCTTGAATCAAGAACATTACGATCTTGTATTAAGAACAATTCGTTCATGTATCAAGCACAACACGTTCGGGTATCGACAATATTATGTTCTTGTATTAAGAACAATACTTTCTTGCACCAAGAGCAGTTAGTTCTTTTCTCAAGAACTATTCGTTCATGTATCAAAACAATTCGTTTGTGTATCAAGAACAATACGTTCTTGTATCAAGAACAATATGTTTTTGTATCAAGAACAATACGTTTTTGTATCAAGAACAATACGTTTTTGTATCAAGAACAATATGTTCTAGTATGACGAACAATACGTTCTTGTATCAAGAACAATATGTTCTTGCATCAAGAAATATTCCTTCATATATTAAGAACAATGCGGTGTTGTTTTCGGAAAAAGTACTTTTTTTATCAAGAGCAATTCGTTCTTGTATCAAGAACAAATCGCTCCTGTATCAAGAAGAATTTCATTTACTATCAAGAGCAACTCTTTTTAATTATATAAGTACATTAGGGTGGTCCAAAAAAATGTTTATGCTCCCTAGGACTGTTCTATATCGAAACAAAATAAAAGAGAAGTATGCTAAACTGCAAGATACCCTATACCCAAACTTTATATACCTTAAGCTAATTCGTATCTTAGTACCATACCTTATTTTATTGCATTTTCATACAAAAACTAGAAAAATGGGGTATATTTGTATGTATAACATAATTTTGGTCCTACCCATATTGGAATATTTTATTGGCACTATCATAGACATCATATTTACTAAATTATGATTTCCTAGAATAAGAACCAAAAACGTTTTTATGCAACAACCCAAAATTTTGCGGTAAATTTTTATGGGGGTAAATTAAAATGGGTCTACAAAACCACCCTATGTAAGTGCAAACTTAACGGCTTAGGAGAGTCTTAGTTTCAAATCTGGTAGCTCTCTCATAGTCTCCGAGATAATCGTTTTCATACGACAGACTGCATAACGTACGGACGGATAGACAGACAGACATGGGTTTACTCGTCCCTTTGCTGATCATAACCTATATACTTTTGGAGTCTATCCAGCCCTTCTTCTAGCCTTCTTTGGGTACAGGGTATAAAAAAAGAAGACCCGTGTTTTGTTATTGTTCGTATAATATTTAAAGGTGCCGCCAAGTCCCTAAATTTTCCAATGTATTATATATGGGAAAATAAAACTTTTTGTAGATTTGATGTAGAAACCCTGATAACTATGTTTCTCTTTATAAATGGTCATAGAATAACATCCAATAATTTATTATTTAATTTTTAAATATCTTTAGTCCGCCCAATACTGGAATATGCCTCCTTTATTTGGAGTCCTCCATATATACTTTTGCTTAACGTAATTTGGTCTTAAATCCAAATGTTAATTTGCCTCCATATACACATCGATTAAACCTATTTGATCTGGCCGAACTGGAAAAATGTAGAAATATATTAGTAGTTTTATTCATCCAGAAACTTATATCTGGGTAGATTAATTTACCTTATTTACTACAGCTGTTGAGTTTTTCTATTCCAAATAGGATTACGCGATATTATTCACTGTTCTACCTAAAGTCTTGTACGACTAATTATGCATGCAACGATCCATTTCGCGTTCTGTGTTCTCTATATAATAGTTATTATAATTTAAATCTAGTCTTTCCAGGTCTTCCACTACATCTTGTGCATAAAGCTTTGAAAGGGCATAATGTGTAAAATGTTGAGTTTTTGTAAGTAGAATTAGCAGCATTTTTATTTGTATATGTTAGTTGCTAAATCAAATAAAAAAACACGGGTATTCTTTTTTCGATATAGTACAGTCCCTGGGGGTGGGAGTATAAAACATTTTTTTTTAATTTTATTCCATGTATTTTTGGACCACAACTCAGGTAAATCAGTCCAACTTATAATTAGTAAAATTATAATTTGAATCATTTCGTTAGTAAAAAATTTTTAATTTTCTATTCCATAATCTGAACAAAACAATTGATGAAAATGTTTCTTACATTAAACCATTCCTTGTTCTTTTAAATATTTTAGTTTTCTTATAGTCAAGTCTTCATTTCATTGACAAAAGCAATTAGCTCAATTATTGTTTTACTGCTTTTACTTTTACTTTTTTTGTCAAATGAAAACAAAAAAATAAACAAAAATAAAAGGAAAAGCAAAAGCAAACTTTTGTATCTAAATTCCTGTCAAAAAAATAGATTGCAGCAGTAGTAAAATGCCAGTTCAAGCAAAATTGTTGGCAATTTCATTAACTTGTAAACGGCAAAAACTTTGTTCGACTTCTTTCTTCCTTAGTTCCTGCATGTGCTATTTCCTTCCTGTCATTCTCTCCAGCTGTCTGTCTGTCCGTCCGTCCGTTCATCGTTTGTTCGTTAGTTTCTTGCCATATTTTATATTTTTATTTTTTACTACCAAAAAAAAAAAAAAAAAATTTTTGCAAATGACAAAAAAAAAATAAAACTTTTTCACTGATTTTGTCACGCAAACGTGCTAAAATGGCAAAGACTAAGGGAAAAACTTCATATTTTTCGTTGGGTTTGGCCTTGCAACATAATTAAGGCGTGTCATTTCATGGAAATATATCTTTTAGATAATTTGAGATTTTATTACTTTTGCGCCTTTTGCGTAAAAAAAGAAATTTTTGATATAATATTGATTTCGATTTGGATTTTATTAACATTATTACTGTAAATTTTATACAGGGTGCACACTTAAAAGAATCATTTTAAAAATAAATTAAAAAATACCAAATCTAATGTTTATATGGCAATGCTTATTAAATTGGCATTTATTTATTTATTTACAAAGTTCGGTCACACTTTTTTATTACACACCCTGTGTTCACTGTTAATCCCATGCGTTTTCTAATTACTTATTTTCTCAATGTCCACTAAATGCGTAATTAATTGCAAAATTCATAATGAGCGAAGGCCATATGCATCTATAAAATGATTTTCTCTGAATGCAATACAACAAATCTATTCAAAGTCAATGAAACTAAAAATATTGTATACATTTTTTTTCTTTTTCATTTCTCTTTGTACAAATTTATTCTTTTTTGTTTGTATTTTGCGTAAATTAGAAGCGACATTGCATAAGGATACAAGTGGGCGTACACACACACACACACACACACACACACATAGAAAAGTATAAATACGATTGCCGGCAGCATTAAGGCATAAATTTCAATTAGTTTCTCTTTGCTTTGTATTGGTTTGGATTACTTTTGAAACTTTTCATTAAAGAAAAAAAACAAGTTTTTATTTTGAAAATTTTTCGTTACTAATTAACAAGCACATTAATATGATTTATTTCTTTTATAATTAGAAATGCCACTAATTTGGCTTTAAAATTTAAAAAAAAAAAGGTTAAAAATGTTTAATTTATTGCAGAAAAACAATTTATTTAGAGAAAAGTATAAGTGACGGTTAAAAATAAAACCAAATAAAATTGGATTATGTGATAAAATGTTAAATAATTTTAAGCTTAAATTTGGTAATGTGTTAATGTTTCATCAAGAAAATCTGCTACACTTCGCTCCTTTAATAGAAAAGGAAAAATCGTTTAAATTTGTTTAAAGACCTTTAGGCCTGGAATTCAAAGATTCATTAAACAAGAAAAACGTTAAATTTGAAAAGTTTATTTATGATCATCAGTGGATTAGGTAAAAGCTTGAGAGAAAATAGTCCAATACAACCAAAATTTAGACACAATAATGGGGTCAAATTTTAAGCTAAGCACAGATCATTATGCAATTAAAGTAGGAGACGTATATCGACACTGTCTCTTTCTAATTTGCTAATTTTTTTGCTCCTACCCAAATTGGGATATTTTATTGGGACTATCATAGACATAATTTATACTCAATTTAGAGGTCCTAGAATAAGAAACAATGACGTTTTTATGCAAAAACTCAAATTTTTGGGGTAGATTTGTATGGGAGGTACCCCTTAAAAGGGTCTAGATAAAAACCGTTTGCAAGTGCACACTTGACGGCCAAGGAGAGTCTAAGTTTCAATAATAGTCTCCGAGAAATCCGCTCTCATACGGCAGACAGCAGGACAGACAGACAGACATAACTTGTTCGACTCCCCTTCCAATGATGATCAAGCATATATATACTTTATAAGGTCTATTTTATTCCTTCTGTCTGTTACATACATTCGCACAAACTTAATATACCATTTTACCCCTTTGGGTACATGGTATAAAAATAAGAAAATGAGAGGAGAATTCGTATTGGGGCTATCTGTTATAGTTGGAGCCAATAGCTAAATATGAGCGTGACACTTCCTTTTTCGAACTTGTCTTAGTCATCGCCGAGAAAACTTAAGTTCCAAGTTTCCAGCTAAATATCTCAAGTACTCTCCAAACGATAGGCGATTCGTCTCTTAAAGATGATCAAGAATATATGTATACATACTTTAGAGGGTCTTTGGTGCCTCATTTAAAGCGTTACAAACTTTCTGACAACATGGTAAGTTCCGTTCACACTATGTATGTTGGCTATAAAAGTGGACGGTGCTTTCCAAAAAATTAAAAAACTTTTCGAAATACATATTTTGTGGTACCCTATGTTTGTGGTGAATATCTAACGTTAAAATCATTTACGGAAAATGATATCGAGAAAATGAGCGCTCTCAACAGCCACGCAAAGATTAGTATTTTTGTTCGGCATACGGTCAATTTCTCGGCATATTTTGCCATTGAGCTGGTCCAGGGACTCTGGTTTATTGGCATATATCTCCACAGACATGTATCCCCACAGGAAAAAAAAACTGACGATGATGATGTTTTGCACTTTTCTTCCCGTATTGAAAACCCTGAAGCTTGTTGCTTGGCCAAATTTTCCATGACAAAACTGTACAAGACTGACGCATCGATCGCAAGCTCACATATGTCAATCTGAAAGCAAATGTCAATTTTATAGCAATTTTACAACAGGGATCACAAAACGGAACACCCTGTATATTAGAATTTTTTTTTTAATATTTTGAAAACTGTCGGAGGGCGGGTCGTTAAAATTTCTTTCGAATTTGGGTGGGCACATATCCAGAATGGGTTCACAAAACCGATTGCTGTACGACGATCCCTTTCGTCTGGCATTCACGATGAAAATTGAAAATTTACATACAATTTTCGATTTTCATCGTCAATGCGCAGACGGAAGGGAACGTCGTACAACAATCGGTTTGTGAACCCACATTCTGGATATGTGAACCCAGCTTTTGAGCCCTATTAGCGTCCTAAATTCGAAAAAAATTTTAACGACCCGCCCTACTGTCGGGTCTTGCAGGATTTTCTGAGATTTGTAGAATTAATTATATATTATTGAAAAGGGTTTAAAGGGTCTTAAAGAAACTTCTGAAACTTCTGGTAGTTCTAGAGTTTGTAAGAAAGTTTTGCAAAATACTAGAGCACTAGAAAGAGAAATATCGCAACCAGTTAACATCTCCTGGACTGAATAAGATAAAGTTGATTGAGGAGAAACCTCATATTCTACACACAATTAGCATATAACTGCTGTTGTTACCACTCGGAGGTGGATCTTTAATGCATGACAGGCTCTGAAGGAACAAAGCCAACAGTTACGGAAGGACCGTAGTAGATTTGGCAGTACTTCAATTCTCGATTCAAATACTGTCACTTATTTGATATTAAATTTCAGTATGAATATATTCATTTGCCACTATTCAATGAGTAGTTTTTCATTCATATTTAATACATGAATATTATTAAAATTAATATTGACAAAACGACGCAAAAATATAAAATACTTCAAATCATTTATTTAATTTAATTTATCAATTGAAGAAATGTCTCATGCCTCAATTCGATTGCATTCATTTAGTACACAAATTGATATTCGCTTTCCGAAAATTCGCATGCAATATTTTTCTGTCCACTTCTTTTGTTTTCGTCTTTTTATTTAAATTAAGTTTTTAAAATTAACTTTCTTATTATAGGCTTGAAGTAACCCAAACTCATCTCATTTAAAAACATTGTTATTGGAATATTTGTACTTCATGTCTCACCTATTCAAAAAAAAAAAAAAAAAAAGTATCTTTAAGTATGTCACAAATAAAATCATTCAATGCAGTCTCAAATACTAACTCGTTGCTGATATTTATCTTAATTTGTGCTGCCGCTGACCCATTTCTAAGGTCAGCAAACAATCCCAAATATATTCAAGCATATTTAATAAGGTTGCAAAACCAAAAGCATAAAAATGAATTGACTTAAATAAAAGCACTACAAGAGGACCACACACACACTCAGGTTACGTGATGAGGCAACTTAGCATTTATTTTCACTATCAATGAGCACATTTTCTTTTTCTTTTATTATTTTTGCTTCTGTATCCCTTTTTCCTTTTTTTTTTTTGGGTCATTTTACAGTGCATAATTTTTGAAGCAGGAATTCTTGCTGTAGTAGGCTGAGTTAGTCGAATTCTTGGCAATCGACTGCTAATAAAATTAAATACGCAAACGTTAACAAAATAAAAACCTTTGCTAAGAAATACAACAACAATAAAAGAAAAAAATATAGAAAAATAAAGAGTTAAACAAATGCTAAACTTCGTCGTCTTATTTTTATGTGTCCTGCAGCATAAATAAATAATAAATAAACCGCTTTTCAAGTTGAATACAAACACAAGCGAAACAAATACTCACAGCAGAAAACGAAACGAAAAGTGAAAACGAAGCAAAATCACAAGGGACAGCAAAATTTTAGGTAGGCACCTGAGTCCTTTATACCAAAAAAAAAAAAAAAAAGGATAAAGAAATGCGTAACGTTTTTTGTAAAGGTAAAAACCGATTCATTCTTACGCTACGCAGTAAATTTATTCGGCATGCAAAATATTATATAAAAATTATCAGTGCTGTTCTACATTTCAATGCGATTTGAAAGTGTAATCGATAAAACGAAATCGAATAGATTTCAAATCGGTTTTTTATATTTAATTCAATCTGATAAAAAAAAACTTTGCAGTAAAAAATTAGTGTTCCTAATATGGAAGTGTATACCAAAAAAAGTTATAAAATAAATAAAAAAACAAGCCAAAAAAAAAACACACGTACACAAGTGAATTAAACAAACAAAACAATAAAAAAAAAACAAATCAAAAAAAGTGAAAGCGACAGAAAAAAAAAAAAGAATACCAAAGTAGCCTACAGCTTTCAAAAGGATACTGACTGAGCAAAGTAGCAATAGAGAAAAAAAGGGAAAAATTGTAAAACTGCCAATAATAAATCAGTTGCCAACTCGCATTTTATCAACAAACTTAAAAGGAACGTGAAGAAAGTTGACAGCAGCAGCATAGAAATTGAGCAGCAATAAAAATGGACAGCTTTTGTGGAAAAAAGAACTTGAAAAAGCACACAACGCGAGTGTTAAAGTCAACACTTTTAGCGTTGTCGCTCTTTGTATTTATTGACAACGAAAACCTCTAAGAATGTCGTTTTTAATGCCATAAATATACTTTTTTTTTTTTTTGAGAAGACACCTTTGAACAGTAAAAAAATACGTTTTGAAAAAATAGTAACTGGAGAGCATATCGAATGGGTTTCCTTTTATTTTATACGCTAAAATCAAAGCAGACCGCCGCTGGCTTCTCAACAAGTGTTTCCCACCAACTCCGAGAGAGTCCTGCGGCCTCCGACTGTATAAACGATCAGTGGAAGCGTAGGCAGCCAAAGAGGTTAGGGGCTATACTAAATATCGAAGGCAGACGAGGAATGTCGCATTGCTACTGCAGAGAAGAATACTAGCTATGACAACAAACTCTGCAGGCGGGAGCAACACGAGCTGTTGTTGTGCGATATAGGAGAAACGGAGAGGGAGAAACACCTGATCAAACGGAAGAAAAGAGAACTGGAAAGGCGTGAAGTGGAGAAGGTTGCGATGATGGGTAGCAGGAAAGAGACTCGAAAATTTTACCAAAATATCGTAAGACCGAAGGTTACAAGCAACGAGTTTCGTACTGCAAGGATGAACATGGAAACAAGGTACAGATGTTTTGGAATCAATAAGGTTATGAAGAAGCCATTTCTCTAACATAGTTGGGGGCGATGACGGGAACCATTCCGCCAGTGGAGATGATAAATATCTGGAGTCCCCGACCGATGATGGGTTTTCTGTGGAGGCACCAGACTATGACGAGGTCATAGAAGTTATAGACCGGCGGCGAGGAGTTGGTCATATGTATTTATCAACTCCCTGTGCAAAATATGGCTAATGACTGGAGCCTTAGTGCCCAGTTTTTAAGAAAGGAGTACATTCTGAAAAAATACTCACACGTCGATCTGAAACGCAACATTTTACAGTTGAGAACAGTGAGTTGGGCTTTCAAAGATATTGAAGAGAATTCCTGCACGATGGAACTAGCGGTGAACGAAAGGAAGAAGAGGTCTAACGATGCTACTTGGTCTCGGTAAGCAAATGGGAAGTAGAGTCTTATCCCAGTCCTGATGTATGGCGCAGAAACATGGGACATGTCAGAAGCTGACAAAATGGCGTTGGGAACATTCGAGAGAAAAATTCTTCGTAAAGTTATGGTAAAAAAATAGAATGAAGTGTTTTACATGCAGCGGTGTCAATAAAAATTGATATTTTAACAATTTTCAACATTTTTTTTTGTTAAATACTTAATTAAGCATTTCGAAAAAAGATAAGCAATTGAATAAAAAAAAGTTGCTTATACATTCTTAAACTCATCTAAATTAAATGCATTTAAGAATATAAAAATTAAATATTGTAAATAAAAAGATACTTAAGTATGTTGCTCAATATTTGCTTATTAAATAATAAGTACAAACGTTTTCTATATTAAATATTTTGTATTTATCTTTGGCTTCATTTATTTGTAAAGAAATACTTTATTATTTAAATACGCTTTTCATTAGAGAAACTCAGATTTACACACACAAACACACACATAGTTACAGACACAAACGAATACACACAGCAGACATTACTTTTCAATTGAAAGGCATTTGTAGGACTTCCGTTGCGCTTCACTTATGCTTCCGTTTGCCTTCAATTTGTGTAACGTTTGCCATTTTGTCGGCTACAAATTTACATTAATGTTTGTTTGTGTGCATGTGTGTGTGTATTTTTTTTTTTTTTAAATACATATACAATATTTATATAGACTCTTAATTATTTGTCACTTAAGCAAGTTAACACAAACACACGTGTCAAATGTAAAAAAAACAAGGAAAAACGTTAACTTCGGTGGAACCGAAGCATAAATACCCGCCACACGAATCTTTCAATAGTTTATGTGTGATCATCAGTGGCTTATATAAATTTAAAAATATATAGACGAAAATAATTAATTTTTCATACAAAAGTTCAAAAATAATCGGTGAGTTTGTATGGGGGCTATATATAAAAATGGGCGTGGCCTCTTGGTTTTGGAATTGGATGATATGAGAATCGTTTTTACCCAATTTGGAGTAAATAAATTCATAAATAATACCAATTTTTATTCAAAAATTGAAAAATGGGCGGTAAATTTGTGTGGGGGCTATACCTAAAAATGGGCGTGGCACCTTGGTTTCGACTTTGGATGACAATAGAAGAGTTTTTACCCAATTTGGAGTGAATACATGCTTAAATAATACAAATTTTCATACAAAAATTCAGAAATTTTCGGTAAGTTTGTATGGGGGGCTACACCTAAAAATGGGCGTGGCAACTTGATTTTAACATACAAAGTAGTCGTTGCCGAGAAAAAGCTTAAGTTCCAAATTTCGGCGTAATATCTATATATCTTCATCGAAAAAAATGCGTAGAAGTAAACAGACAGACAGACGGACAGACAGACAGACAGACAGACGGACACGGCTAGATCGATTCGTCTCATCGAGCTGATCAAGAAATATATACTTTATGGGGTCTACGACGTCTCCTTCAATGCGTTACAAACTTTCACCGACAAACTGAATATACCCTTTCACACTATGTGTGGCGGGTATAAAAATATTAAAACAAGGAAAAACGTTAACTTCGGTTGAACCGAAGCTCTAATACCCGCCACATCTGGGTTTAGTATATTTATGATCATCTGTGGCTTAGGTAAAATTTGGAGAAGGGATGGCTTGGAGTCAATAGTCCGATACAGCTAAAATTAGACACAATAATGGGTTAAAATTTTAACCTAAGGAGGGGGGCTATACTCTATAAATAGGCACGGTACCGTGGCTTGGACATTAGATGATATAAGAAGAATTTTTTTTTAATAGCAATACGAATTTTCATTCAAAAATTCTTAAAAAAAAGGTGGTAAGTTTTTGTGGAGGCTTTACCTAAAAGTGGGCGTGACATTTTGATTTTATCACTTGTACCGCTTAGGATTGAGAAAAGCTTAAGTTTCGAATTTCAGTATCTTTTAAACTAAGCGAATGTATGAAACACATAAATACAGACAGACGGACAGACAGACGGACAGACGGCTGATCGACTCTTCTCGACGTGCTGATCAAGAATGTACTATATGGTCTACGATGTCTCCTTTAATGCGTTACAAACTTTCTGACAAAATGAAAACAATATGTGTAAAGGGTATAAAAAAATGTAGCTTAAACATTAATAAAACATTAAATACATTATGCATGTGTGTATCTGTGTGTATGTACATGCATAAATGAATGAATAAATAAATAAATAAAACTGAATGTGTCAACAAAAAATATGCAAAAGAGTATTTAAGTATATTTTTTTTTAAATAGAAGGAGTCACTTTTAAAGCTTTTTTTGTATTCGACGATTTAATTGCATTATTTCGATTTGTTGTTTTTTATTGCTTACAAATTAAAGTAGAGTTTGTATTTCATTTCAAGTTTGTGCTCATTATTTGGAAGTTGAAAGAAGTTCATCTTACAAAAGCATTACTGTAAAAACATATTCATTATATGAACATTTGTTTCACAATTGTGTTAATACTAGGGCTGCAACCCATTAAAAAATTACTAGTGGTTCGGCTCAGTGGTTCGAATGCCTTTGAAGCATTTGTTCGGTGCACGAAATGATTTTTTGTTGGCGTCGAACCGCTGTTCGATCGGTTCAAGTGGTTCAAATAGTAGGTATGTAAAAAATATAGCCTTACATCTACTATATATATAAAAATGCTCTGTTCGTTTATACAAGGCTTATAGACTTGAAAAGTTCTGAACCGTTTAAGCCCAAATTTTGACACAGCATGTGTTGAGGTTCGGACTCGGTTTTTATCCACTTTTAATGTTGATAACATATCTGCGTTTGCAAATATATCAGTTTTTTTTTGGCATTTCCCGTGCCCCTACGGGTGCGCCCACCTGCCGGCTGCCAGCTGCCCCTACTTCAGCGCCACCTGTCGGCTGGCAGCACTCATGCATGATAAACTGTACAGAAATTTAAAACAAAACACCATATGTGTGTGAGAACAATGGCATCGCTGCTTCTCATAGTTCTAGGTTAAGAACTATGACAGATAAAAAAAATTTCCATCTTTGAAAGGCAAAAAAAAAAATTGTATCACTTTCATCTATTTCTCATAGTTGTTAGAGTTCTAGGGTGAAAACTAATAATGAAATACATATAAACGATGTCATGCCACCCAAGAGGTCGAATTTGGGTCGTCGCACTCGCCGCGCAGAAACACGAAGACGGGAGGTTTTGAATATAACCGAGGTAGAGCGAGATTCGATTCGAGAGACTGAGCTGCTGAGAATAATGCAGTTGTACAACGTGGAATCAGCAGAAAGAAACTACTTATAAGTCAATAGACACCCTTTTGGAACTAAAGGAAACCGTTAATTAACCAACGGAATTTTTAAATTCACTCGAACTGCCGGGGATGCCACCACACATACTGAAATTGAAGATAAGTGTGCCAATTATCCTGTTGTGGAATATCAATCAAACGAAACTCTGCAACGGCAGAATTTAATGAACAATGTAGTGGAAGCAACAATATTAAAGAGGCCATTCAAAGGTGAAGATGTTCTCATTCCTCGAATTCACATAATTCCAACCGATACATCTTTTCAATTTCAAAGATTGCAGGGCCAATCTTTGGAATTATGTGGCTTAGATAAACATAGGTGCGAATTGCTTTTCACACGGACAATTATATGTTGCGTGTTCCCGTGTAGGTAAACCAGATAGCCTCTACATTTATGCCGACAACGAAAAACAAAAAGAACATTGTATACAAAATTGAAATGGATATGTAACTTTTTTTTTTGTGCTCCAATTCTCGAAAATATTATTAAAAATGCTTAAAACCTCGAATATTCTATAAAAATTTACACATATTTCACTTCTATCTTTACGATACAAACCAACCGCAACGCCACAAAGCTCCAACGAATAAAATAGCAAGCAATGTAAATTGATTTCACAGACCACACGCGTACTGAATAGAAATAACGTAGCAACCAAACTGCAGATTAGTTATATTTATGACATACCCACCTTGTGTGTATGTACGAAAATTTGCAAAGTATCTTCTGCTATTCAACTACTCAGGCTGCTTATTCACTCTAAAATTTTATAAGCGAGATTTATTCATGCTATTGTAGCAGTAGTAGTAGTGGTATACATGCATATGCAAATTTTCGACATGTAACCTGCAATATTCGCGAAAGAAAACCAAACCAAACTAAGTCGAGACAAGTAGCATACGAGTATAACATATTCACGTATGTAGATATATACGAGTATTTGTGCTATAAACCATAACCCAGACTCTATAACCTAAATACGAATTACTTACAGTGCAAAAAGAAAGAAGAGATGTAAACTGTAGCACACTTGTCTGAAATCTAATAAAAAAATAAAAAAAAATATGATATGATATTGCGCGTTTTATTGTATGAGAGCATAAAATGTATCTAGATACATGAAATATATTTATATATTGCATGTAGATACTTACACTTTACATGCATTTTGCGCATAAACCAAGAAAAATCATCTTTTCTAAGCAAATAATTTTTTACTTTATTGTATTTCACATATATATATGTGATGTATCTATTCAAGTCAAAAATGTATCTATAACTTTTTTGTGCACGTCAAATGCATAAAATAAACGAGTCAATGTTACAATTTGCAATTGAAGCGTACAAATGCTTTACTTTTCATATTAAATAGACAACAAAAATAAAAATTTACTTTGTCATGAAAAATAAATTAATCAAATAAAAGATTCAAATAACATTTTTTTGACTTTTTATTTTTTTTTATTTCTAAATAAAAATTGTATTACAACATTTTATTGCAACGCATGTTCCTAAAAATAAAAACGTTTGTCTGATTATGTTATTTGCATATTTAAATGAAATTGAAATATATTTTTGCAGCAAAATAAAGTAGAAAATAAATTCTATGAGATGATTTATTTGGTTTAATACAAGTAAAAATAATTTAAATTTTAACAAGCATGAAGCTATGAAAATAATTTTTTAGAGAATAGAAATTGAAAAGATAAAATTTAAAAGGCAAATAACGTAGTTTTTAAAAATTTTTTATATAACATAAAAAAGCTTGGCATATTGCCTGAACTATCCACTGTGATTAGATAATAACTCTGACGCTTAATAGACTTTGGATGTTTGGAAATAGAACCAATTTCTTGCTGAGTCTACCGAAGTTCATAAATTTTAAAAAATATGATGCCTCAACGTCGACTTCGCCAAAATTGCATTTTATTGCATTGGAAACCTTATTAAATTTCTTTAAGTTTGTAAATATTTAGCATCTTCTATCTTCTTCAATATTTCTATGTTTGTGCCTTACAGGAGCCCAGATCTCTGGATCGATGTTACAGAAATTTTCATAGAGTGTAGCTGAAACCTGAAAGAAATAAAAGACTA